>ML791770.1:289235-347544 GCA_009831015.1 Picea engelmannii | reverse complement strand
GATTCAGATCCTGAAATTGATATGAAAGTGAGAAAACATATCCAAGTATCTGTGGTTCAAAATTAATCTTGTGGGTCGTTGTATTTTTGGAGTTACACTCTGTGGAAAATAGGGTTTGTGGCCAGTCCTGAAACTAGTCAAAACCAGGTGTTTCGGGTAAAAACGTCATAACTTCTTCATAAAAGATCCACATTCAGTGAGAAAAAATGTGTTGGTTAGGGTACAGTATTTAGTATGTTGTTTAATAGTTTCAGATCATTTAATAAAATATTTTGTGTGGGGCACGCTCTACAAGGTCGCTCTCTAGAATAAGACAAAATTCAACAAGGTATGCCATTTTTGCTATAACTCCTTTTCTGAGAGGTTACAAGTAGTGCCACTTGGAGGAATTGCATAAAACATACTGAAGAACATTGTGTATCAGTTTCATATATTTATACATTACAGGTTCAAATTTATGATTACTTCAAGTTAGGGTTGTTGACTAATCCAAAACTAGGCATGTGAGACTAAAAACAAGTTTGATAAAAATGCTAGTCTTTTGTTTTTAAAAGTTAAGGAAGGTTTGCAGGAATGTGATCATATACACTAGGTCTATTATAGAGCTACAAATCAGATTTGGATGATGAAATTGACGAGGGATTTTTGTTGAGGTTGGTGCATGGTTGATGCACTTATTTAAGGTACAGGTTGATTACAGGTTGGTGTATGGTTGATGAACTTGTTTATGGTACAGGTTGATTACAGGTTGGTGCATGGTTGATGCACTTATTTATGGTACAGGTTGATTACAGGTTGATGCATGGTTGATGCATGGTTCAGATTTATTGGTACATGTTTACAACGGTATATCTCACAGTGATAGTGTGACAGTGGTTCCATCATTCTACTTCTACTTCAGGCTGGCAGGACGGGGCAAGGATAGGTGGTTGTAGCCACCTTTCGGTTGTAGCCAGAGGACATTGGGGGTTGTATCCTCCTTCTGGTTGTATCCAGAGAGTTGGGGAGTTGGAGCTTCCCTCAGGTTGTAGCCTGAGAAACTAGGAAGTTGGAACCTCTTTCCAGTTGCAGCTGGAAAACAAAGGAAGTTGGTGATTCCAATGAATGTAATTCTTCAATACATATAAGAAAAAGCATTTCGTGGTTTTCTCCCGTTTTGGGTTTCCACACAAAACACTGGTGTACTGTGCATGTGTGTGATTGTTTATTTATTACTGCTCATTATTGGATAATAATTCTACATTGATATAACATTTGAAGAAAAAGGATTATAATTACGTTATTACTGATTCACCCCCCCTCTCAGTAATCCAACACAATGTTGTAGGGATGTGCATGTTTTCTCAATGGTTATAATGTATCCCTTTAATTCTGACTAATTGTGTATTTAATAAAATAAGGAATTATATGGCTTGTACACGTAAATGCCTGAGGCCCATGGTGGCTCAAGTTAAAATAAATGAATTGTGAATTTGTTGACCTTGGGAATAGCCTCACGTGTGCATGCCAACACTCCCACTCATTCTGAAGGAAGGATTTTGTTAAGCTTGGGAGAGGTAGTGCATGTATGCACAGATTCTTTGTGAGGCGGGAAGAGATCAATAACCCCCTTAAGTTATAGAGTTGATAAATGAGCACAAGGGGTGCACATAATATTTCTCTAAGTGTTAAGTTCAGGAGAAATACCGCAAAATACCTAAGTACTTAAGGAGATAAAAAAAATTAGGAATGATAGCGAGATTCAAGCCCCGAAAGGAGAGATCCTTTCGTTTGGAAGATGAATGGATGATATTAGTACAGGAGGAGCCAAATTTCTTCACGATCATCGGATATGGAGAAGAAACATAGGCGTTAACCCTTAGACCCCTTCAGACTTCGCGAGTCCAGCGAATTGAGCATATTCGTCACACAAGAGGTGAATTCCCCGAAGTCCCGAAGTCCCGAACTTAATCTAGGACATAGATATGAGGATTCTAGGGAACTATCCTGACTGTCAGATCTAAGATATAGTCAGCCCAACATTGACCACTTCGGGAGGATAGAGGTTTGGTAACACCAAAACCCCCAAAGTCCCAAAGTCTCGAAGTTAATGTGGACCGTAGATCTAAGGATCCTTCAGGATCCCTCATGATCGTTCAATCATGGGGACGTGTGTCTTACATCGAGATCATGTGGGGGCCCATGTGTCGAGTGATGACGTTTCCAGGTGTCCCTCTCGGAGTGGCACACACTAGGACCCAAGGAACCCTTGAACGGAAGTTACGAGCCATAGATATCTGGGGTCACGTAGATACCGTCAGACCATCAGATTGAGGCTGTGGTCAGCCCGGCGCTGAATGACTCCGAGAGAAAAGAGGATTTTGCATAAAAAACTCTCGAAGAGCCAGGAGACGAAGCAGATATGAGTCGTCCAATCCAAAGGGAGAAGTGTCGTCAGATCCTGCACTCCGGAGAGAAGTCACTCCGGGAGAATAAAAGTGTGAAGGAAAGAGGATTTTCGAAGGACGGAGTCCCAAAGTCATCCCAACCATCTGTTGGAAAGGGACATGTGGTAGAAGATCTACTATTTTAGAGAAAAGTCACTACGGGAGAAAAGGGAGTGTGTTGAATAAGAACTCTCGAAGGTCGGAGAGTCGAAGTTCATATGAGTCGTCCATCAGCTGAGGACAAGTGTTAGCATATATTCCAATTTAGAAGATATCCACTTTGAAGGAAAGTGGGGTCGCACGAGTTGAGAATACTGAAGCCCGAACAGATGAAGTAAATCGTGATCGTCGATATGAGAGGGACACACGTTAGCAGATCATGGAGTCCGGAAGTGAAAACTCTGGAGGAAAGGAAGTGGAGCGTTGACCAAAATTTGTCTGAAGCTCCAAAGGTAAGGAATCATCCTAGCCATCTGTTGTTGGAACACGTGGAGAATGGAGATTTACTCCAGGGGAAAGTCACTCTGAAGGAATTGAAGAGTAAAGGCACAAGAAATCCCGAAGCCTGGAGCACCAGAGTTCATCAGAACCTTCCATTGGAATAGGATGCATGGCGTGAGATATGTTACTTCAAAGGATTGCTACTCTGGAATAAAGAACATGGAGGAGCGTTGACTGCAAGTTGTCTGAAGCGAGGAAAAGGACGACTATCGACCGTTGATCGGAGAAAACATGTGGTGCTCTATATGTAACTCTAGGTACAGATAAATTCAGAGGAAAGAAATGTTTGGAGCATTTGAAACTCCTGAACGTTGAAGTCCCGAAGTAAATCTCAGTCGCTGGTTGTGAAAGAAGTGTGGACCATAGATCTGGTCCATGTGTGTTCATGAGCTCGGAGTTTAGCGAATTTGGAGTTAGGTGTGTTGAGAACACCCGGAGCCTAAATATCTAAAGAACCCTTTGATTTGGAGCCTGGGAAAAACTCGAGGTCATATAAAGGAAGCGGTCTAGCATGGAAATCTAGCGCTTATTGTTCAAATCCTTCAAAGGGGCCAGGAAAGAGTCTGCGGGTTTGGCAGAACCTGCACTTTGGTGAAAGGGGAACCTAGAGAGAGTTATGGGAAACAAAATTTTGATACCCCATCACTTAAAAGAGAACCTAGAGTTTGGGTGTGTTACACCTTAAATCTCCCTCCTCCTCTTTCTATGTCTCCCACTCAAAAGGAAAGCACATGGATGAACTTGAAGAGGAGGGCCATATTACGGGTAATCCATACTTTAACATATATATGGAAGGAAAAAACTAAATAGGCCAGATACTGGGAAATAATCAACCCCTCAAAAATCCTCCCTTAATTCCCCCTCCTCCTCTTTCTCTATATCCCACTCTAACTCCTTCAAGGTATCATCTATATCCCTCAAATAAATTGAAGGGAATACTTGCCTAGGATGTAATTATCTCAGAAATGGTGATCCTACTAGAACCCTCCCATGGCATCCCATCTTCTCCTATTATTCCCCCTCCAACCATTGAACCATCCTTCTCAACTACTCTCACTACACCTTCCTCCATCACTCCATCCCCCCCCACCTACCCCTACCCTAATTGGCCTAGATTGTAGTTCCCCCACTACTAAAACCAACATATTTTCTTTATGATACCACTAAATAAAAATGCATGCAATGATGCTAAAAACTCATATGCATCTAACAACACTTTCAAAACATGAATGCAACTAAATTTAACATTCACATAGCAACATATAATTGCTCAAACTCAAAGTATACACAATAAATAAAACCCAGAATTTAAAGAGTGAAATAGAGATAAAAACACTTATCTCTTATAAATAGATGTGCAACCCATTTTAGGGGATGGATGTTCGTCCCAACCATATATTTATTGCTCCAAATATCATCAAAAAATCACCCTCAAGTTGGAGATACAATTCCACAATAAAGGGTGTCTCTCTATTGTCCACTCACAACCCGATATAACCCACAACAAACTATTTTTCCTACAACTATCCCAATCCACCATATCTCTTCCCCTCAATATACACAACCTAAGGAATGGGATACCCCTTGACTGCACATAGTCCCTTGGGCCTTCCCACTTCCCTCCAGAGCTCCAACACAGGCTACATAGGAATCTCTCTTGTTAGGTGTTACCACCCAAACTAGGAGCCTTTATAGAGGTGTTATTGGGGATAAGCACAACACGAGAAACACACCACTGTCACCTTAGAATTGTTTCCCCTTCACTTTAGTCCAGCTCCTTGAATCCATGGGGGGAATACAAATCCTTTGAAACAAACATGTATAGTACCTTTGTATGGCTCACAATATATAGTTCACTTCCAAACTACACACATCAATATATGTTAGATAGATCAGTGCCAAAGTAGCCAAATACCTTGAGAATATTCAACCAAGAGTTAGGAAAATAAATACTAGAATGTAAAGAGGGTTAGGTGATAATTATATGAGTTCTAAGATATGAAATAAGTATGCTACAATAGAAGTATAAATCATCACTAATATATCACTCTCTGAATGAAGAGAAAAGTACCTTTTACCGCTCAAGGGTGAAATCTAATTTCACAAATCAAGAACGAATGATATATATTTGTTAAACATTGATTACATGGTTAAAATTGGATTAACTTGTTGTGTTCCAACAATTCAAGAATCTGATAAATGATAATAATAAAAAATGCAGAAAATAGAGATTTTGGGTGAGAAAAAGCACCCCAAGAGTGCCTAAAATCACTTAGAAAGATGAATCTTGGGTACATTAACTAGGGAAATGAACAAGATATGAAAAAAAATCCCAGTAATGATTAATTTCAACTACAAATGAACATTAACCATGAAAGTATCTTAAACTTACAAAGAAAGGTGGTGAATCCCCCTAGGGTTTCACCAAAAATGTCCAAAATGAAATATAATTACAATGAACCAGTTAGGAGATGAATTTCACCATTATATTGTATTACATGTCATTTTTAAACAATCCACAATTGAAATATAAGCTAGAGTAGGGTTATATTTCACCTTTTAGTGTTCAACCCTAGCTTTAGGGTTTCACCAATTCTGATTTTTATTGTTGTAATTTAATTTCTGGAATTAGTAAACACCTTAAATCAGCCACAAAATTTTAGATACAACTTTGAAGAACAATACCAATTGGGCAGATTTTCCTTCTTAGGGTTAGAAATTAACAATGAAGCATAAACCCACGGATGAAAATGTCTAGAAGATGAAAGTAAATAGTTAGATTTGCACTAGACAATGAAAATAATATTTTTCATGGTATATATTTTATATTTTTTTGTAATTTTGTATTTTATATGACATAAAATAAAAGAATTGATTTTTTAGGGTTTTGTGGTTGGTTGTTGGGAGTTAAGATTAGTGCCTTGTCTCCACTTAGGGATTATGGGGTCAAGAAGTAGGTCCCTCTAAGAATTGGTTATTCAATTTTTATTGATTAGAATGAGAGATTGGGGCCTCAAAGTTAGTAGTCTCTTGTCTAATCAAGACAAACCATGAAAATCGAGGCCCTGCAAGAAGGGTTTCCTCAAGGGAATAGCCTTCACCAAGAATATCAACAAAATACTTGAAAATAATACTTAAAACAATTGTCAAGGAACATAGAACTAATCAATACAAGAGATAAGCACTTACCAAATTGTTTTAGGGAAGGAGGAAGATACACAAACCCTAGACATTCTCCCTCAAGTAGTTGATAACTCTTCAATGGATCAATCTTGCTAGTTTTAGTAGAATATTGAACATTCACAATAGCCTTTAAAAATGCCAATAAGAATAACCAAGAAATAAAGAGCTCCAAGAATTAACACCAAAAACAACAAGTGAAAGATCTTCTATTAATGGCTTGAAATGATCTCCAACAATTCATAATCATTTGGAATGAGAGGAGTGCCTTTATTTATAGATGAAGCTCACAACTCCTTCCCATTATTTATTCCTTAAATTTAGGCTAAGGAATCATGGAAAAGTGACTTGTCATCCACACAACCTAGAGACTAAGTCAATTTACAATAAAAAGATGCCACATATGCATGAAACCCTCATGCAAGAGGAACATTCCACAAAAAATGGGGCCAATTTTCTCTACAAGGACAATGTTCCATCAAAAGAGTGATGTGGAGGGATCAAAACAAGGTGGGATAGCATCACAAGAAAGTATAACTCCAATGTTCATCTCCTCCAAGTGGAACATCTTCATGAAAATGTGGAGAGTGATCTCAAAAGGGGATGACCTCCACAAAATGTTCTCAAAAAATGCTCAAATAATGTTCATAAATCCTTGAAATATGTCTCCAAATCATGACCATGCCCATAAATAAGGTCAAGTCAGCTCCATAAATCATGGAAGTGATCCCTCCAAGTCAAAAAAATGGGTCATAAAACTCCCAACAACAAGAATGAAGTAAAAAATAATGGGTAAACCCTCATCAAAAGTCCTTAAAGAAGTGGTCTAAAGTCCATCCACATCATTGATGGTGAGTGACATGTTATCTCCTCAAAGTGTGAATTCACTTAAGTGACCTCCACTTCATCCAACTGGCTCAAATAAAACCCCATGGTTATCATAAAGTGCCCCAAGTGAGGTCGTCCCTCTTTAGTGAGCAAAAACACTTTTAAAAGGTGATAAATGAGGGGGACATTCTAGCATCTAATGCATGGAAAGTGTAAAGAGTGTCCACAAGGATGTAAATATCCTGCATGTGTGTTGGAGAGTGTGACCAATGCCTCAAAATCCATGATATCCCTCCATAAATTTGAAACTAGATAATCATGTGCAAAATCATCTCCAAGGGAACATGACCAAAGTTTGGTACATACATACGAAAGAGAGGGTCCATGTGGGGAAAAGTAGGTGTGCGAAACCATGGGTGTGACAACCCTTACAAAGATGAATCATTTCTACATAGAAAAAGAATAAGTGAATGGTTATGAACCCATAAATAATGTATCCTAGTAGATCCACCTCAGAATTCCTGCATACCTACCCAAAACATAAATTCCTAACTTAGAGGGAGTTACCACCTCCGAGGGATAGTCAGTTAGAGAAATAAAACCAAGAACCCTGAGAATGGGGACTGCAAGGACATGCCATGACCATCCACCTAAGGCGATCTAGTAAACCACTAACCAACATGTGTACATCAAATCATCCCATCATGTCCACATACAAATAAATCATCACACTTTAGGCTCTATTAGCACTCTGTAAATTTTGTCCAGCTGAATAGACAAACAATAGAGGTAACTGTTTCAACCAACTTTATAGTTGAGGCACTAGCCATCTCAAGTCAGAGAGGGATCTCTCGTGTCACTTGATATTTCTTTGGAAATTGGTGGCTATATTTGGTTTGTTTTGGGGGGTCTTTAAAAAATAACTGAAGAAATGAAGATAACATTTGGGCTATGGAGTCTGGAATGAACAATGCATTGTCAAAACATGAAAACTATCAAGAGGAAAAGGCTAAATGAGGCGATGAATATGAGTTTATATCTAAAATTTGCATGGCATCAAAGGAAAAGAAACATATAACTACATCAGAACATACTAAAATACATTATGAATTGGTTGAGAAGAAATACACATAGTCTAAATCGCTTAAGCCAAGAGCATCGCAATGATGAATTCTGGGTTTTTGTTTCTCCAATTTAGACAGATGAAAGTGTAAATGAAATATAATATTATAGGAATCACATACTATGAAAGAACACAAGACTCATATCACCACCAATTAGAATCTTTTCATAAACAGTCCAAAATCCACTTTTGCATTTATATATTCATTTTATCCCCAAAGTTTACAAAGTCTTCCTGCTTAGAGGGGTGGCTCCTCTTTTCTCCATTCTTTCTATATCCTCGAGATAATATATATATATAGAGAGAGAAATTACTTTTGGAATTCAAAACGTTTAAACTTCCCCATAATTCTAAAAATAGAGATCAGTTACAAAAACGAGTAATTTATAAATACAGTTATCCTATTTTAAAGGGATCATTACAAACAGGTCTGACGTATCTGGGACCTTTTTCTTCGACTGCCATTTGTCCAAAATTTGTTGGAACATACTCAATCCTACCTGAGAATCTATTTCAGCTTGGCAATTTCCTCCTTTAGAGTGCTCAACCAGGCTAGTTGATTTTCCCCGACGCTCTCCATCGCCTCAGCTCTGATTTATGTTTTCTGTTGTTTTCTCTGCTTCTTCTTCATTGCCTTCTTGTAGATTTTGTCCGCATGTCCATTGATGATTAGGTCCCTCACAACATGGTTTAATCTGACCCCTGATTATGGTTCAGTCATGGGTTCAATGTGAAATTTAGTTGCTAATATCTGTGCAACCCACCTTTATCTCTTACTCAATGATAAGATTGACATGTTAGTTGAAAACCCTGTTGTACTGGATACTGTTCGATTGGTGTTGTCTCTGTCTTCAAACATCACAAAGACCACAATTTTTGTCTCCCTTAATTTTACAGAACTCAGGAAATCAATCTAGCTCAAGATTACTTCACTTATGGATAGACGACGAATTCCCAGAGTAGAATAAGGCCACCCATATCTGAAGATCGATAGTCTTTGAATCCTAATCATGAATTACTGATAGAGTACACTGTTTTTCCACACTTCAACATAAAATTCAAATGATGAACTTTTGAGTTAGTTATACGATGACGTTCACTGGACATGTCAGATGGGAAGTACTCGAACCAACGACGTGAGGTGATTTGACTAGCCGTCACTTCCCCCCACGAGTTGTTGATTTGACACATTAAACCATGTGACATCAGGGATTTTTGGAAAATGGTTTTAGGAAGACTTATTTTCGCCCCGATGTACCTCTAAGGGTGCCACACGTCCACTACTAAAACCACAATGGTTTTCCCCAGTCCACCCTCACATAATTAAATTCCATGCTACTTCGTCGCACGATATGGGTTTCAACCGTTGATCTGGGCTACTTCAAGATCAATGGTCTGTAGGAATACCTCCTTTGCGCTCCCGCTATATTTGTCCACATTTTCACCACATATGACCTGAGCCTCCAAATGACGCCATGTCTCTACACTTCTTTAGTCACCTGCCAAATTTAAACTTGGATTTCAAGCATAATCATTATGGTGATAACATAGGCTCCAACTAGAGATGCTATCCTCCCTATGAGGTAGCAAAGAACTGTATACCTGGTGCCTTCTTCATTGGGATACCTTGCAAACATGTGTGGGCATCCTGTTACGTCTTGGAGACTGAACGTCAAATATTAAAACTGGATTTTTCATACTTCTCTCCACTGGATGCTGAAAAAATACCGCTTGGATCTAACTATACATACTACTGGAGATTTAAAATAATGCTTGACCAACAAGATTATTTTCACACTCCTACCTACCCTAATTACTGAAAAAGGACTGTTAATCAAGTGAAATCATAATCCCAATGTAGCTTGGATTGTTCACTTCCTCCAACAGGATCGCAAATGGATATTCTAAGATATGCATAAAACAATCATCACATTGTGCTCCTTCCACTGCATTTCTATTTTCAGGTGATTCAACTTGTTGACTTCTATTGAAAAATTGACCGAGTTGTTGAGAAGTCTAGTAGTAAATATTTCTTGAGTCATAAGGAAACCATGGCTGGAGAACATCATCTATTGTAAGAAGACTCACATTTGACAAAGACATTGATTTGTTGTAATCCACTATTATTGGTAAATTCTGATTGTAAACTTTTTCCATATAATGTGTCTTGGGATCATGAATTATATGGAAGAATGTTTCCTTTTCAGGACTCAAGACAGAAGAGAAAGCCTCCTCCACAAGTGTTTTATCGCTGCTTTGAGTCTCTGTAGGTGAAGTTTCAAAATCTTCATCCCTGTCTAGTCCATTTAGAAACAGGATCACTACGTCATTTTCAAGGGAAGAAAGGTAACCTTGAAATACTTTGTCTTGCTGGGGATATTGTTGAATATCTGATTTAGTTTTAGGAGAAAGAAAATGAACTTTAACAACAATTTATCGATCAACTTCTTCTTTAATCTGATGGTCAAGCAAAGGTTGTAACTCCGAATTGAAATACCTTTCCAAGTAATGACCGTTTAATGCATGTGAGAGTAGTTGGTGTTCCTCAATGATAACAATCTTTTCATGTAAAAAAGTACTACTGTGAATGTAGTCAGAACTCCCTGTTTTCTCTGAAATCTCATGATTTTATTTTAACCATTAAAAGGAATAAAAACATAAGGGAAGAGATTTTTTATTTGTAAGTCCACTGCTTTCTTCACCTTCAACATCATGCTTGGATTCTTTCTGATTTGAAACGCTATAGCCATTTTGTTTCAACAGTTCGAATGAGGAAAAACACAATGGCAAGGTTATGTTGCTTGACTCAAATCCTTCTTCATTTTCTCCAGTGTCGTCATAGGTACATTTCTCCATTTCTTTGGATTGTTGGACATGCTCATTTTCATCTTTGTCTTTGACCAATGACTGTACTTTTGAATTTACAATATCTTCTACAAAAAAATTAATAGGTTCATCAAGCACCTAAGAATAGTGCTATATATCTTGTCAATTTGTTTCGTTGGTTTGGTGTGACTTTGCATCAACACAAATTTGTTTGTCTCAACAATGACCTGCGAATTTTCTTTCAACAATTTGAATGCAACAAAGCACAAGGGTAGAGAATTCTCTTCAGTTGATCCAATACTTTGTTCCTTGTAATTGTGATACATAGGTTTATTTATCTCACTGTATTGTTGAAAAAGAAAGTCTTCAACATCACAATCCTCCTCATATTTGTCATATACAGGAAAATCAACCATCTACGTGATGTCATCTAACAAGAACAAACTGGGAACACCAGCCTGTTCTTCAACAAACTGATTTGTAAACTCATCCTCTTGACCATCTATAAACGAATACATAAAACAATAATCCTTTTGCTTATCATGAGATGGGTTAACATCCCCTCTTTCAACAAGTGGAATATAAATTTTTGCAGAATCATTGACATTGGAAATTGCAAGAGGACCTATGGTATTTTCAATTCTATACTCAGGATCCCAGTGAACCCCTTTCTTCTCATATTCACTTTCACGTTCTTGAGTATTCGGTCCTTCATTTTGAATATGTTTACATGCTTGGATGGTGTGCTGAATGTCTTGAGCATCATAGAACATTTGTTGTAAGGACTTGGATCTTCTTTCCATAAGGAGGAGAGACAGATCTAGATGGAGAGTAGTTGCATAATGGAGCATGGCAGCAAATTCAGTGGGTTGAATTTCTTTGGGAAAAATGTGATAGATATTGGAAAACCTTCTACTGAATATAGAAACAGTTTCATTTTCCTTCTTTTTCAAAGCATAGAACTCTCTAAGCTGTAGGTCCAAAGATTTCTTTTTTCCCCAAAACTTAAAAAAAACTTCTTTCAATTCCTCCTATGAGATAATTGTCTTTGGCTACAAATGCTTGAACCTGTCTTTGGTGTCTCCTTTTAAGGAATGAAAAAAGGCCCTCATACACACATCATCATGGTCAATCTAAAACAAATCTATAAAATTCTCAAACCCTTGGATGTTTTTTCAGCTGAGAAGGTATTAGGTTCCCTATCAAACACGGGTAGGTACTTATAGTACTCAGGAGGAAAATCATGAAGGATTTGAGGTATCTTCAAGGGACTGTATTTGTGCTAAATCTGGGGGGATGTTGGATTAAGTATAGGGGGTGAAATACCAGTCATGGATTCATGAGGCTCATCGTTACGTTCCTTACATGGCTTAGATGGAATATTTTTATCAAGGTCAGTGATGAAATGGGGGGACATTCATGTAATTTTAAGAGGGGTATATATAATTTCTAGATTTTCATGGTCATCATTTGCATGCATTAAGTAAAGAAGAACTTGTCTAGCATTTTCAAGAAAGGGCCATAGGCAACTTATAACAAATAGTAAAAAGACCTAGAAAAAATCCCATTTTGAGCATTTGTTTTCTTCCATAATGCCTTCTCATACCTCTTCCAAGGGGCACCGTCTTTCAATGAATTCTTTGAACTGAATTCGAAATTTGGGTGGAGTTGCCAATAACTTTTTGGGATCTAGATTTTGCATTAAGAGTGGAGTCGCTAGTGAAAATTCAAATTTTTGGATTCTTCTACCAGTGGAATCACCTTCAAACTAATTTTTTGATGTGGAGTCACCATAGAAAAAATACAACCAATATGTTCCTAAGTGTTTGCTTCTCTCAGACCTTAGAACTCAACCATGTCGTTCTTTCCCAGTGAAAATTTTCAATTTCGTCCTCGGCAGCGGCGCCAGAATGTTAGCACTCTATAAATTTTGTCCGTCTAAATAGACAAACGACAGAGGTAACTATTTCAACCAACTTTAGAGTTGAGGCACTAGCCTTCTCAACTCAGAGAGGGATCTCTCATGTCACTTGATATTTATTTGGAAATTGGTGGCTAGATTTGGTTTGTTTTGGGGGGTCTTTACAAAATAATTGAAGAAATGAAGATAACATTTGGGCTATGGAGTCTGGAATGAACAATGCATTGTCAAAACATGAAAACTATCAAGAGGAAAACGCTAAATGAGGCAATGAATCTGAGTTTATATATGAAATTTTCATGGCATCAGAGGAAAAGAAACATATAATTGCATCAGAACATATTAAAATAAATTATGAATTGGTTGAGAAGAAATACACATAGTCTAAATCGCTTAAGCCAAGAGCATCGCAATGATGAATTCTGGATTTTTGCTTCTCCAATTCAAACAGATGGAAGTGTAAATGAATTATAAGATTACAAGAATCACATACTATGAAAGAACACATGACTCATATCACCGCCAATTAGAATATTTTCATAAACAGTACAAAATCCGCTTCTACATTTATATATTCATTCTAGCCCCAAAGTTTACAAAGTATTCCTGCTCAGAGGGCAGACTCCTCTTTTCTCCATGATTTCTATATCCTCGAGATAATATATATATAAAGGAATTACTTGTGGAATTCAAAATGTTTAAAATTCCCCATAATTCTAAAAATAGAGATTAGTTACAAAAAGGAATAATTTATAAAGACAATTATCCTATTTTAAAGGGATCGTTACGAACAGGTCTAACATATCTGGGACCTTTTTCTTCAACCGCCATTTGTCCAAAATTTGTTGGAACATACTCAATCCTACCTGAGAATTTATTTCAGCTTGGTGATTTCCTCCTTTAGAGTGCTCAACTAGGCTAGTTGATTTTTCCCGATGCTCTCCATCGCCTCAGCTCTGATTTTTGTTTTCTATTGTTTTCTTCACTTCTTCTTCACTGCCTGCTTGTATATTTTGTCTATGTGTCCATTGATGATTAGGTCCCTCATAACAGGGTTTAATCTAACCCTTGATTTTGGTTCAGTCACGGGTTCAGTGTGAAATTTAGTTGCTAATATCTACACAACCCACCTTTCTCTCTTACTCATTGATAAGCTTGACATGTTAGTTGAAAACCCTGTTGTAATGGATACTGTTTGATTGGCGTTGTCCATGTCTTCCAACCTCACAGAGACTATCTGAAGATCGGTAGTCCTTGAATCCTAATCATGAATTACTGACAGGGTACGTTGGTTTTCCACGCTTCACCATTCTACTTCTAATGATGAACTGTTGAGTTAGTTATACGACGGTGTTCATTGAACATGTCGGATGGGAAGTACCCAAACCAACAATGTGAGCTGATTTGACTAGCCATCACCTCCCCCCACGAGTTGTTGATTTGACACATTAGACCACGTGACATCGAGGTTGTTTGGAAAATGGTTTCAGGCAGACTTATTTTCACCCCAATGTACTTCTAAGGCTGCCACGTGTTCACTACTAAAACCATAATGGTTTTCCCCGGTCCGCCCTCGCATACTTAAATTCCGTGCTACTTCACCACCCGATATGGGTTTCAACCGTTGATCTGGGCTACTTCAAGATCAACGGTTCATAAGATTCCCTCCTTCGTGCTCCCGCTATATTTGTCCACATTACCGCCACATATGACCTAAGCCTCCAAATGACGCCATGTCTCTACAATGATTTAGTCACCTGCCAAATTTAAACTCGTATTTCAAGCATAATCGTTATGGTGATAACAGATTCATTAGAGTGGTCACATATCGTGAAAAAATGTAGGGTTAATTATAGAGGATCTGGGGTGTAACATTGGAGACTCCACAGATGCTAGTTGTCACAGGAAAAAACACAACAAAAATATCACTACTATAGGGTAATTTCTCACACAGAGATCTCACTTTATTGGAATAACAAACTACTTATTCAAGCATTCACAACTCCCACCAGCTATCACACATGCCCACTATGGCTGCTTTCAAACTCCGACACTCCCCACTCTCTTGTTGCTCCAAAAAACTACATGTAAAAACTGCCCACAATACCCATTCGAATTTCCCTTTTACCCATGCATGTTGACTCTCAAATTCCCCAATGTTGATTGTACTCAGTCCTCATGCTCTCATTAACTATGTGAAGTGACTTTCACACCCACCCTCTTACATGTGTTTAATGATTCAGGATTTGATACACTCAAAATGAAATTAGAAGGCTTATACATAATACTAATTTTAGAAAGTGGGTTGGGATTAATATTCATGAATAATTCCCCCTTGGACCCCCTTGGACCCCCCTCTCTTGTGGAAATTTAGCCTCCATTATTTTGTGTGTTCCCATATGCAGTCGGTGTTACATTTATTTTATTATTTTTGATACACAAAGTTTGCATATTACATAGTTGGACCCGTAGTCGTACATCGTATTTACATTACATTGTTAAACAGGGTATTAAAAATGGGGATGTTACATTCCCCTCCCCCTACAAATTGCACCATCCTTGGTGCACAACACCATACCAATATACATGTACAAATTTTACATTACAGTAGTTGATACTTTCACAAGTTCACAACTCCTCCATCAATTCCAACCAACAATCTCTCGTTCCCCTCAACCTTCACAACCTAAGGAAGTATACCCCATTCTCTTCACTAGAGTTCCTCAGGTTCTACCACTTCCCTTATAGGGATCCAACATAGGTGATATAGGAAGTCTCTAAGATGTGGCTCTAGGAACTCCAACTGCCAAAATGGATCCTTGCACACTTATATACAAATGTAAGTTCAATTTTCTTCAAAATTTGCAAAAACTTGCAGGTACATCTCCCGCATGGTCCCTTCATGGTCATGTGTGGCATCTTCAGGACCATAGCAGGTTGGACCTTTACTAGTTTGATGTCTTTGTTCCTGAGTACTTTGACTTTCTTTTCCAATATGCATAGCACCCAAAAGTCCCCTTCGTGCTCCACCTAGATCACATTCCAATCAATCACATGGTTAGGATCGGGAACATATTTCTTCAATAAAGACACATGAAACAAATTATGAATTCTCATGTATGTAGGGAATGCAAGCATGTATGAAACTGGGCCTATCTTCTCTAGAAATTAAAACAACCCACAATATCTCGCTGCCAACTTTGGGAAACTTCCCAATATTAGCGAGTTCAATTTTTCCTTTACTTTTAAAAACACATGCTCACCCACTTTGAATTCTATGTATGTCCTTCTTTTATCTACACAACTCTTTTGCATGTCATGTGTAACATTTAAATTCTATATGATCTTTACCATATCCCTTATATTTCCTTTAGTAATTCTAGCCCAATAATTGTTATGTTTGTTGGGCTGTCCCATCTTACTGGCGTGTTTCATTTCCTTCCATGCAAGGTTTTAAATGGGCTCATATTCAATTATGCATGATACCCATTATTGTAAGAAAATTCAACTAGATGAAGGTAGTCTTGTCACTTGGAAGACTTGTCTATTACATACATTATCAACATATCTTCGATTATCCCGTTAGTCCTCTATGTCTATCCATCTAACTATGGATGATATGTTGTAATGAAATTAAAGTTAGTCCAAAATCCATTAAACAACCCCTTCCAACAATTTGAAGTGAACTTGGGATCTCTATCTGACATTATTTCCTTAGGCACACCATGTAGCCTAGAAATATTCTTCAAGTAAATCTCTGCAATATTGGATTCCTTGTGAGTTTTTTTCGCTGGTATAAAATGTGCAGCCTTTGTAAGATTTTCCACCACTGCCATGATGGAATCATGCTTCCTTGTTTTTATTGACAAATTGGTGATAAAATCTATTGTAACTACCTTCCATTTCCATTCAGGAATGGGAAATGGCTGTAAAACTCTTACTGGATGCCTATGTTCAGTCTTCATTTTTTGACATTCCATGCACCTGGCCATGTAATCAACTACATCCTTCTTCATTCCAGGCCAAAAATACTAGATTCTTTCCACTACAACTATCTTATGGTACCTTGGATGACCATCATATTGTACATTGTGCATCTCTTTTAGCAGTATATTTCTCAATTCCTAAGTGTTAGGAACATAAAATTTGTTCCTAAACAAGATAATTTCATCCTCTTCTAGTATGTAATCCTTAAACTTCAATGATACATTTTCCTACTATAATCCTTCTTTAACTTATGCATAATGTTGATCCGATTCTATACCATCCAAAATTCTTCTTTTTAAATATAAACAATACATGCTAATGGTTGTAGTATGCATTTCATGCACCCTCCTATTGAGTGCATCAACCACTTTATTTTCTTTTCCTTTGATGTGTTTGATGTCGAATTCATACTGACTGAGAAATTATAGCCATATAGTATGTCTTCATTTAGTATTGGTTTCTCAAACAAGTGTTTTAGACCACTATGATTTGTCTTCAACTCAAATTTCTACCCATGAAATAATATCTTTGTATTTTTAAGACATGAACTATGGTTTCCAACTCTAAGTCATGGGTATCAAATTTTATTCCATGCTCTTTAAGCTTACTTGACTCATAACATATGACATGCCCATTTTTTGTAAGGAATCCACCCATCCCTTCCTTGCATGCATCTGTGCACACAACAAAATCCTCATCTAGATATGCAACCTTTAAAATAGGTGCATTGGTCAATAGTTACTTCAAGTGTTGGAAACTCTTGCATTTGATAGTCCATTAAAACTTTGTTCCCCTCTTCTACAGTGAAGTGATCAGATGTGTGACCTTGGAGAAACCTTCGATGAATCTCCTATAATATCTAGCTAATCCCATAAAGGATATTACTTCTAAAAAATTCTTTGGCACTTGCCAAATTTTGATTGCTTCAATCTTATCAAGTTCCCCTTCTATTCCCTCCTCTGAGATGATGTGGCCCAAATAATGCATTTTCCTCTAATATAAAGTGATTTTTATTAAATTTGCATACAATTGGTGATATCTCAATACCTGTAGCACCATCCTCAAATGTTTCTCATGCTCCTCCTATGTCTTGGATTTATCTAAGAATATCATTCAAGAAAACAATGATGAATTTGTCTAGGTAATATCTAAACACTCCATTCATTAGACACATAAAAGTAGGTGGTGCATATGTTGTGCCAAATGACACCACCAAAAACTCATAATGACCATGCCTTGTTCGAAATCATGTCTTGTTTGTGTCTTATTCTCTTATTCTCACCTGATGGTAACCTTGGAAAATATACTTTCTCCTTTCAATTGATCAAAAAGATCATTGATATGTGGTAGAGGGTGTTAGCACTCTGTAAATCTGTTCGACTGATAAACAGACGACGAAGGTAAATTTTTCAACCAACTTTGAGACCCAAAACTAGCCTTTCGGATCTAGAGAGGGCTCTCTCAGAAGGCACAGTCTCCACGCAGGATATGGATTTGAAAGCATTGGCTAGATTTAACACCTTTGATAAAACAGGATCTGGTTATATTGGCGCAAAAAAGTAAGACTTGGGCTATGGAGTCGATTTGAGGGAATGACAGAGACAAATGACTCAATGAATGAAATTGAGAGGATAAGGCTAGGTAAGAAACAATATTCAGTGTAAAACCGTAGTGTGTGGCGGGATAAATTACAAGAAGTAACTCAGGAGCGTCGTTGTGGATGAATTCAGAGTTAGCTTTAGAGGAAAGCATTTTGTCTAAGTGTTGCGAACAAGGGGCACTATACAGTGAATCCACAGGTTCAATAATTCATTCCAAAATAGACAGAAAGAGATACGAAATAAAGATAACATGAAATCACATACATAAATAAATAAGCATAATACATCCAACTGTTACAACTAGAATCTTATCGTTAAGCTACATGACATTTGCATTAAATTCCGATCAAAACTCAGATTACATACAATAGTTGTTGTCTACCACATTTTCCAACCAACCCCTTTTACATGAAAATTATCCCCATATATAGAAAACTAATTTCACCATTGGTTGTTAGGTTTGATCTTCTCTCTCCTAGAATCATGGATCTTTTTTCTTTGAAAGAGAGCAATAACTTCAACGAATTTACTAAAAATAGGAAACCTGACTTTTCCAAATCATAATCATAACCGAGATATTATTTAAAATCATTGATCATGATCAACATTCGACCATATGGTTGTGATGATTATTCCTATGTACTTTTGGGCACTTTGTCACCCTTGCACAACAAGTCTGCTACGCAACAATAACCTACAACAAAACATGCAACAGATTGTGCAACAAAATGGGAAAATAGGCGTTAAATATGACATCATATCTCACTGATAAAAACCTATTTTTAGAAATTGAGAGAATTTTTTTAGTTAAGCTCTTTATAAATAAAAACCTCTCTCGGTTTCTTGAAATTCATCTCCAGCTGGCCGAAATACATGTCACAAAAACATGTCTCAAACATGAAATCACGAAAGATGAAAAATAGGGATCAAATATTCGTTCAAATATC
Source organism: Picea engelmannii (assembly GCA_009831015.1). Classification (NCBI taxonomy): domain Eukaryota; kingdom Viridiplantae; phylum Streptophyta; class Pinopsida; order Pinales; family Pinaceae; genus Picea; species Picea engelmannii. Next base: position 328,204 of record ML791770.1, on the reverse strand, counting down.
TCAATCTGTGACACCTATTGTAAATATGAGAGAGGTTTTTATTATTTGGTTTGTCCTCAACAAAAACCTCTCAAGTATTTTCAAAATTCCTCCCCATTAGTCAGAAATTGATCTTGAAGTTGACCACTAAACCAATCATTTTCGCAGTGAAACCTGTAGCTTCTGCATAGGAAAATCCACTACACGATGAAATCCACTGCATGATGACATCCTCTGCGTGACAACATCCTATGCATGACAAAATCCCATGCGTGACAGCCCACTGCGTGACGAAATCCACTGCGCAACAAAATCCACTGCGCGACGAAAATCCACTGCGCGACGAAAATCCACTGTGTGATGAAAATCCACTGCGCGACGAAATCCACTGCGCGACAGAAATCCACTGTGCGACAGAATCCTTTGCGTGGTGAAGTTCCCTGCGCAACGCGTAGAAAATTTTGTAGTGCGCAGTTTCAAATGGAAATGGAACAAATAAATGATAAGCTTCCTTTTGAAAATGACCCTTGGAGATGTTAGATGATGCTAGTCATAAAAACAATATGGGTGCTAATATGCATGACTTTGCAATTTTTTGAAAAACATATAACCTTAGCTAAGAAAATCATGGTGCTAATAGCTGGCTCCAACGGGGATGCTATCCTCCCTGTGAAGTAGCAAAGAACAGTAGACCAAGTGCCTAATTCATTAGGCTACTCCTAAACTCAACTTTCCAACTATAACTCATAACCTGCATCCGCTAAAAACCCAAAACTGTATATGCTCCAAATTGAAATTTGAAACTAAGCTGAAAATGAAAATTGCAGATTACTAAAAGAAATGCTCGTAGTATTGAGCTTATTCGCACTCCTACCTACCCTAACTGCCGAAAAAGATGTCAATCAAGTGAAATCAAAATGCCAATGAAACCATGCAAGCACTTTATTCACTTTTTGGCTTCTTTGCACATGCTTGCTCCAAAGCCTGTTTACTGATAAGTCATTCAAAAATTTATCTATAAATTCAAATCTCAAAAAGTTAAAAACATTGGGATTTTTGTCGCCTCCACCAAAACTACAAATGGATCTTCTAAAACATGCATAAAACAACAACCATGTTTCACCCCTTTCACTGCATTCTCGTTTTCATGTAATTCAACCTGTTGATTACCACAAAAGGATGAAAAATATGTTGAGACTGCTAGAAATAACAATGTTTTGAATCAAAAGACAGTGCTGGCTGAAATGAAACCCCTAGTGGCAAGCAATCCATATCTAACACTGATGTTGATTTACCATCATATTTATTTCCAAGACGGTAGTTGATCACAGACTGCAAATCTAAACTGAAATAACCTTCCATGTAATCAACAACACAGTCATTAAATTCATGAGAAGGTTGTTGGTATTCCTCACTGAAAACAATTTGCTCATGTAAAACAGTGGCACTGTGAATGCAGTCAGACTTCTCTGCTTCCTCTGTTATCTCATGATTTACTTTCAACAATTCAAAGGAAGAAAAACATAGTGGAACATAGTTTTCATTTGCAAGTCCACTGCTTTCTTCATATTCAACATCATGCCTGTAGAATTTCTGATTTGAAGCATTATAAACATTTTGCTTCAGCAATTCGAAAGATGCAAAACACAATGGCAAAGTTCTTTCATCTAATTCAAAACTTTCTTCATTTTCTTCACTGTTGTCATATGCACATTTTTCAATTTCTTTGGATTTCTAAACACACTCATTTTCAGATTCATCTTCGACCAATGAATGTAATTTTGAACTGATAAAACCTTCCATATAACAAGCAATAGGGTCATTAAACACATGAGAAAATTGTTGCAATTTATTGTCAATTGTTTCCCATGAATTGATGTTATTTTGCATCATCACACATTCCTCTGCCTCGATGATGATCTTTAAATTTTCTATCAACAATTTAAATGAAGCAAAGCATAAAGGTAAATAATTTGCTTCAACTGATTTAATACTTTCTTCATATTCTTCTTTGTAACTGTGATATGTAGGCTGATTTCTCTCATTACATTGCTGAAAATGAACATTTTCTGATAGAGAACATGCAACTGGTTGTTCTAGGAAGTCAACATCATAATCATCATCATATTCATCATATAAAGAAAAATCAACAACATCTGCAATGTCATCTAACAAGAAAAATCTTGGGACATCAACCTGCTCTTCAACAAGATGATTTGCAAATTCATTTGCTTGACTGTCTACAAATGAATACATAAAACAATCGACCCCGTTCTTATCATGGGATGGATCAGAAGCTAAATTAGCACCTTCTTTTTCAATAAGTGGAATATAATCCTTTGCAAAATCATAAGCATTTAAAGCTTCAAGAGGACATGTGAAATTGTTAACCCTCTTCTCAAGATTCAAATCAACTGTTCTTTGTTCATATTCATTGTCATGTTCTTTAGCATCCAACTCCTCATTTCGAATATGTTTACATGCTTTAATATTTTCTTCAACTTCCTGAGCATTGTTGAACATCTGTTGCAAAGACATAGCCTTCCTCTCCATCAAAAGAAAAGAGAAGTCTGATTGAAAGGTTGTTACATAATGGAGCATGGCAACAACTTCAGGAGGTTGGACTTCTTTAGGCAGTTTATAATAAAGACTAGCAAACCTCTTGCTAAAATTTGAGATGGTTTCATCTTTCATTCTTCTGATAGAATAAAAATATGAAAGGAGTAGATCCCATGACTTTTTCTCACCCCAAAACCTACAGAAAGATTCCTTCAATTCATACCATGAGATAATCGATTGAGGCTGCAAATGTTTGAACCATGCTTTGGCATCTCCTTGTAAGGACTGAGAAAAGGCCCTCATAGACACATCATCATGTTCGATCTCAAAAAGGTCTATGAAATGCTCAAAGACCTGAATATGTTTTTCAACTGATTTTCCATCAAGCTCTCCATTGAACCTAGGAAGATACTTATAATGTTTCAGAGGAAATTCATGAAGGATGGAAATATATTTAAGAGGACTGTATCTTTCTTGAATCTTGGGAGGTGTAGGATTAAGAACATAAGGTACAAGATCAGATTTGGTTTCATTAAGCTCACAAGAATGATCATGAACATCATATGGCTCAAAGGAAGGAGCTTGGTGAATATCGGTTATACAAGAAGAAGGAGGTATATTTATAGTTTGCAATGAAGGATATACAAGGGTAGATCTTTGGGCTTCGTTTAAGTGAAGAAATATTATTTTGAAAAACTCAGGAAAGGACAAGAAGATATTGATCAAACAAAAAATTACTTCTTGAACTAAACTTAAGCTCGGGTACCTTTTTTTTCCATACTGCTCTTCCATATCTCTGTCAACAGGTCTCATTCTCCATTGAAGTCTTTGAATCGCATTTGAATCTTGATTGGAGTCGCCATGAAAACTTTATCTCTGGATGCTTTTTCCAATGGAATCACCTTCAACTGATTTTTTGATGTGTGGAATCACCAGAGAATAAATACAACCAATATGTGCCTAAGTGTCAGCTACTCTTAGACCTTAGAACTGAAACAATGTCGTTCTTCCCAGGGAAAGTTTCATTCAATTTTGTCCCCGACAACGACACCGGAATTTTAGCACTTCGTAAATCTGTTCAGCTGATAAAAAGACGACGAAGGTAACTTTTTCAACCTACTTTGAGACCTGAAACTAGCCTTTCCGATATGGAGAGGGTTCTCTTGTAAGGCACAATCTCCACGTGGGATATGGCTTTGAAAGCAGTGGTTATATTTAACACCTTTAATAAAACGGGCTCTGGTTATATTGGCGCAAGAAAGTAAGACTTGGGCTATGGAGTTGATTTGAGGGAATGACAAAGAAAAATGAATCAGTGACTAAACTTGAGAGGATAATGCTAGGCAAGCAACATTCTTCAGTTTAAAACCGTAGTGTGTGACGGGAGAAATTACAAGAAGTAACTCAGGAGCGTCGTTGTGGATGAATTCAGAGTTAGCTTTAGAGGAAAACGTTTTGTCCAAGTGGCGCGAACAAGGGGCGTTGTATAGCGAATTCACAGGTTCGATAATTTGTTCTGAAATAGAAAGAAAGAGATATGAAATAAATATAATAGGAAAGAACATATGCAAAGAAAGAAGCACAATACATCCAACTGTTACAACTAGAATCTTATCGTCAAGCTACAAGACCTTTGCATTAAATTCCGGTCAAAACTCAGATTACATACAATAGATGTTGTCTACCACATTTGTCAACCAACCCCTTTTACATGAAAATGATCCCCATATATAGAGAAATAATTTCACCCTTGGATTTTAGGTTTGAGCTTCTCTCTCCTAGAATCATGGATCTGTTTTCTTTGAAAGAGAGCAATAACTTCAACGGATTTACTAAAAATAGGAAACCCTACTTTTCCAAATCATAATCTTAACCGAGATATTATTTACAATCATTTATCATGATCAAAATTCGACCATATGGTTGTGATGATTCATCATGTGCATTGTTGGGCACTTTGTCACCCTTGCATAACAATTTTTCTACGCAACATTAACCTACATCAAAACACGTAGCGGATTGTGCAGCAAACTAGGAAAATAGGCGTTAAATATGACATCGTATCTCACTGATAAAAACCTATTTTTATAAATTGAGAGAGGTTTTTGTATTTAATATAATTATAAATAAAAACCTCTCTTGGTTTCTTTAAATTCATCTCTAGATGGCCAGAATACGTGTGGCAAAAACATGTCTCAAACATGAAATCATGAAAGCTGAAAAATAAGGCTCAAATATTCGTTTGAATATCCCAATCCATGATACTTGTTGCAAACATGAGAGAAATTTTTATTATTTGGTTTGTCCTCAACAAAAACCTCTTGGGGATTTTCAAAATTCCTCCCCAGTTGGTTAGAAATCGATCTTGAAGTTGACCACTAACCAGTCATTTTCGTAGTGCAACATGTAGCCTATGCGCAGGAAAATCCACTGCGCGATGAAATCCTCTATGCGAAAAGATCCTATGTGTGAAAACATCCCATGTGTGACATCCCACTGCGTGACGAAATCCACTACGCAGCGAAATCCACTACGAGATGAAAATCCACTGCGTGACAGAATCCTTTGCATGGTGAAGTCTTCAGTGCAGCACGTAGAAAATTTTGTAGTGCGCATTTGAAAATGGAAATGGAACAAATAAATGATAAGCTTCCTTTTGAAACCGACCCTTGGAGATTTTAGATGATGCCAGTCATAAAAACAATATGGGTGTTAATATGCATGACTTTGCAATTTTTTGACAAACCTATAACCTTAGCTATGAAAATCATGGTGCTAGCAGAGGGTTCATGTTCTTTACCATAACCTTATTTATTTGTCTAAAGTCAATACACAATCTCAGAGTTCCATCCTTTTTCTTCGCAAAAATCACTAGGGAACCCCAAGGTCAGACACTTGGGTGTATGCACCCCTTATTCAAAAATTCTATTAGCTACATATGAAACTCCTTCACCTATAGTGTGCTCATTATGTAGGGTGTTTTAGACACTGGGATGGCTCCAGAAATTAAAACAATAGAGAATTCAATATCTATTTTTGGTGGCAGTTCTATCAAATCCCCAAATACATCTTCATATTCCTTCAATACTAGATAATCTTCGATACTTGGCTCATCATCCTTTGTTGTCTCTTATATATGAGTAGCATATATCTAGCATCCATTCCTAAAACTTATTTTCAACTAAAATGTTCAAATGTCTCGAACAAATATAGGTCTTGGAATACCTTCCACCATCCTTGAATTTGTTTCTCATCAAGGCATGTGAAAGCCTTGTTGTAGCAATCTAGGACAACACAATGCTTTTCCAACCAATCCATACTAATTAAGAAATCATATGACCCAAGAGGTATGATTTTCAACTCTTCCTTAGTGATAACTCCATTCATTCTTACTGGGAAATCCTTGACAAGTTCATTGATTTTCCTTTTGGTTCCAATGGTTAGCTAAACCAACCACGATTTTTCTTTCTTACATCTCTTCAATTTAAACCTTTCAACTATTTTTGGATCTATATAGCTATGAATATCTATAGAATCAATCAAAATATATATGGTATGATTATAAATCTTACCTTCTACCTCAATCATGTGGGATTGGTAATCTGCTTGTCTATTGCCTAAGGCTACAAAAATCCTTGGCATGTTGTTTCCCGCGTCATCCACTATATCAAATTCCTAAATGTCATGTATATTCCTCATTCTCTCTCACTTGTGAGGACAATCCCTTGTACAAGTTATCTCCTTCACGTCCCCAACACTTTATGGTATGTTGTCTTGGCCTATTTCCTAGGGAGTCTGTCATTTTATGTTCACCTTGTGTTGGCTACTCTTGTTGATATGATTAAGAGTTGTTTTTGATGAAAGGTGGCTTGAATCCCTTATTTATTTGATCCATATTTCCTATGTTCTTATCATCCCAATCATTTTGGAAATATTACATTCCTTTATTCTATTCATAAAAATATGTATCCTTCCTAATGGCTTCTTCCAAAGTTCAAGGCTCATCAAATTGGATTTTATATTTGTAAAATGATGGAAAACCACTCAAAAACCTATTAATTTTTACCTTCTCATCCCTTCCAACTTACCTCAAAAGCTCCAAGAATTTCTTCTCATATTCATCCATTGTCATGCTTCCAACCTTGAGTTCAAAGAAATCTTGCATCTTCTTGTCATAATATTGCTCTGACAAGTACATCTATTGGAAATGTCTCTTGAACTATCTCTGTGAGATCCTTTTCTCATCAATGTACTTAACCTACTTGAGTTGATCCCACCATATAAAATATTTTCCTTGAATATGGTATATTACAATTTTGGCTTCTACATTTGATGAGTAGGATGGTGGATTAATATTCCTGAGCTCTCCTTGCAAAATATATAAATTGGGCCTCCTCCTATAATTTATGACAGGGGACACACTTGGGATACTCTCTAACCCTAAATGTGCATGTTCTCTTCAGGTCGAGTGTCCTAGTGAATGATGATGATGTATACTACCACTCCTTTATTTCCTAGATTCCCCATGGTTGTCCCTCCTACCATGAGATATGAATGCTACTAATTTTCTTGCATTGGCTTCTTGTTTTGTGCTAGAATATTTATTGACTTGTCTTTGCAACATATTCAAAATCTGTATAAAATCCTCCTGAGCTCTTATCATCCTTTCATTTTTTGCTCTATATCTCTTAAATATTTTCATAGTTTAAACTATCTCCACCAAATCCATCCTACTTATACGTCCATTGGACTCGATCTCTACATTTCCCATGCTGACATGTAACCCTCTGATCACATCTTCATGACTGTAAGATCCTTAGGCATCACCCATATCTCCAGTCCTCGTATAGGAACCAAATATCTTTTCATGTACCTCTTATTATGCAAGAAATGTGCATGCAACAATTACTTATTGATTTAAGCATATTATAAAATTGTCATTAATCTGAAGATACAAACCTTTTTTCCTTGATTTTATAAAGAACATTGATAAACTAATCAAAATTCTAAGCTTTCAAACATATTACCTTCTTAATTATATTTATGATGGTTGTATTTATTTTTCAATCTGATTTCTAAGTTGAAATTTATGGCTCTTTGAAATCAACGGTTTCACCCCTTTTTTCACTTGTTTCACTAGTACCAAAAATCCCAAGGTATAAATTCTACCTCTTGTAGAAGAAAATATGCCAAGATATAGAAAAGCGTTTATATCATCGCTAATAGTATTCCTTATTTTGTATACACAACAATTCTCAGATTCATGATCTGATGCTCCATCCAACTTCTACATCAATCTATAGTTTCTAATTTCTCCCATTTTCATTTCCTCCAGACTTCGAATATTTAGCCAAAAATGGTTATCTCTCAAATGGATCAAAACTATCAAAAACCCCCTCAATAAAAAATTGTCATGATTGATAAGTAGGTGAAATGTCGACTAAATAAAATTTTCTAAATTGGTGATGTGAGGTCCCTTTTCCTCCTTCAAAGATTTAAAAAATCCCCCAAAATTGCCCAAGAATAATGGATTTTCCCTATTTCAGGAGTCCACTCTAAACCCCTTTGAATTTTTCCAAAATCCCAACTGGGTATCTTCATGCTTTCATTTTAAAAATTTTTACCTTTATCTGGGCGTCGGTTACTAAGCATGACACAGATCTTCAAAAGTCACTAATTTGTATTTTTCAGAAAATTAAAGTAGAACTGGCCAATGCCCTTCACTAAAACTATTGTATCCCTTGTCATTGTAGACATACCATTTAAATTTCATCTGAATCTGAGTTAAATTTCTCTTGTTATGGCCAAAACAATTTCTCGACTCCATATTTTTTTTGTAAATTGTCTTTTTTCTCCTTCCCTTTCCTCCTCTTCTTCTTTAATTCTTCTCTTCTCTCTCTTTTTTTTCTCTTCTCTCCTTTTCTTTTCCTTTCCTTCTCTTTCTCTTCTTCCCTTATCTTTTCTTATTTTTCTTTATTGGTTATCTCTTATCTTTTCCCTTCACCAACATTTTGGCGCAAAAATCACATTCTTCACTGACATTTCGACACTGGAATCTATTTTCCTCCTTGACATTTCAACACAAAAAAAATTTTTCCTCGTCGACATATCGGTGCAAGATTCTCTTTCTTCGTCAACGTTTTGACACAAGATTCACTTTCTTTATTGAAATTTCGATGAAAGATTCACTTTCTTTGCCGACATTTCAGTGCAAGATTTACTTTCTTCGTCGATGTTTCGACACAAGATTCACTTTCTTCACCTATGTTTTGACTTAATATTTACTTTCTTCACCAACGTTTTGGTGCAAGATTCACTTTCTTTGCCAACATTTTGGTGCAAGATTTATTTTGTTTTCCGATACACACTATATCATCCGAAAATAACTTTTCTACACTTGATCATTTTTTCTTGTTTTTGAGCTCGCAGTTGTTGTGGAAAATGCGTAATCGACTCCTTTGGACAAATTTAACCATTTATGGGCCAAATCAACCCCCCCCCCCACCACATATATATATATATATATATATATAATCGAGAACTTAGGGCCTTGACCCAATTTTTTGTGTGCTGAGAAAAAAAGTATTTTTACCCCATTCTACACATAGGTTAAATCTACTTTGTTGTAGTAGACCCATGCAAGCCTCATGTTGCAACCATGGCTCTGATACCACTCTACAATGCCCCCACTACTAAACCCAACAATTTTTGTTTTCTAATACCACTAAATAAAAATGCATGCAACGATGCTAAAAATGCTTATGCATCAAACAACACTTTCAAACCATGAATGCAACTAAATTTTGTTGGAGTTACTTCACACACGTGTAGGATTTATTTTTCCTAAGGTTTTTCCTTGTTTATTAGTCATAATTAGTCATTATCGAATCTCCTATATTTTAGGGGAGAATATTCCACCTGGAGAATATTCTCTTTCAGTTGACACTTCAGATTGACTAGTTGAGTTGAGTTTAGATGTTGCATTGGTTTTGTCACCATGTAACATTGGGATCATCACCAACTAATGCACGCTTTCCTTGGGATAATCACCATACTGGTGCATTACCCTTGATTTCCTAAGTTAACTCCTCACTACTCTTTGTTCAGTTAGTTAACTCAAGACTAGTTGACTAGTTAACTCAGACTAGGTGGCAGTTCACTCCCGTAACTCCCTGAGAGACTAGACTAGGTGGAAGTTTACTCCCGTAACTGTTGGTGTGTCACTATATCACTCTATACCACCACTATGGCTCATTAGTTACTCATTTATCCTATATCTATTGTAAATTATTCCCTCTTTGAGTGTGGAATACAGTTAATGAGAATTCTTCCATTCTTTCTCTCTTGCTTCTTCTTTCTCAATTTCTCTCTGCAAATGTGTGTGGTATTTTCTAGCTAGATCGATTTTGTGGAGGTTCAACACATTTACAAACTTAACACTCACACAAGAACATGTAAGTGTTCAAACTCAGAGGATACACATAGTAAAAAAAACCCATAATTTAAATAGTTAAATAGAGGTAAAAACACTTATCTTTTATCAACATATGTGCAACCAAATGCAGGGGATGGACGTTCCACCCAATTGTGGATTTGTTTCTCCAAATATCAGTATCAAATCATCCCTAAATTGGGGCTATAATTCCACAAGAAAGGATGTCTCTCTATTGTCCACTCGCAACCCAATATAACCCACAACAAATTGATTTTCCTACAAGTATCCCAGTCCACTAGCTCTCTTACCCTCAACTTGCAAAACCCAAGGAACGGGATCCCCCTTCACTTCACATAGTCCCTTAGGCCTTCTCACTTTCCTCAAGGGCTCCAACACGAGTTGAATAGGAATATCTCTAGTTGGGGACTCCAGGGATGCTAGTTTCCGCATGAAAACACACAACACCAAGCTCACTACTCTAGGGTAATCTCTCACATAGAGATCTCACTTTACATACCTAACAATATACTTCTTCAAGAATGCATAGATACCACACATTCCCACTATGGATACCTTCAATATCTAACACTATACACACTCTTTTTGTTCCAAAAAATACTCTTCACATTCTCCAATGTTGATTATACTCAACCCCCATGCTCTCATTAACTATGTGAAGTGACTTTTCACACCCACCCTCTTACATGTGTTTAATGATTGGGTCTCTGATACACTCAAAAGGAAATTATATGGTTCATACACAATAATAATTTTAGAAAGTGGGTTGGGATTAATACACATGAATAATTCCCCCTTGGACCCCCCTCTCTTGTGGAAACTTAGCCCCCATTACTCCATTTGTGTCATCTGCAGTCGACGTTACATTTATTTTATTATTTTTTATATACAATTTTTACATATTACATAGTCGATCCCAAAACCCTACATCATTAAATCGAGGATTAAAAACGAGGATGTTACATAGAACCCCTTATGCAGACATTCATTTTGAATTTAACACACGTCACTATTCAAATGAATCCTCATACTCCGAGTCGGGAAAATATACACATTGATATTGTACTCAATCTAAAATAAATAAATAAACTAATTCAAACCAATATTAGCTCCCAATGAAGGTTTGGAAATTATTCCCCACCTTTGTATGAATAAAAAGAGAGTGAGGAGAATCTCAAACACTGCAAAATAAATATATCAAGTAGACATTGAAGTTCAACAAAAGCGTCAACAAATTATAATTGGGGCACTTATATCAATGGAAACTCCCACGAATATATGTAAATGAAGCTATTATCCATCAACAAGCGGGCTTGGTATTAGCCCACCAAAAAAGATCCTTGACTAGGATTATTAATCTCCATAAGCCTAAAATTTTCTTTCTACAAGAGATTATGATATCTTATATTGCATGTTTGATAGGCCTAAAGTATGTGTTTCTTGAGTGGTCCTTTGATTTTGTTATATATAAGGCATAATCTAGAGGTTTAGTTACAACTTGGACTCGTAACTATCAACTTGAAAGTTCAATCAAATCTGACCACTATTCTCTCATCACCCTATTATCCAAAGAAGTAAACTGAAATATTGTTATTCTCAACATTTATCAACCTATTCAAGATAGACAATCCTTCTAGGAGGACCTAGTTGATCAGGGGTTGATGGATTCCCATTCTCTCGTATTGGGGGGCTGGGGGAGTATCTAAACCTGATTACTAATGGAACAGAGAAATGGGGCCTCTTTTCTAGGGAAAACCTACTAGGTAATTTCTTATCTAACTTATTTAAACATGATGATTTGATCGATATCAAACCAGCCTCTATCACTACCACATGGACAAATAGGAGTAATGGGGATGACTTCATTGTGAAACAATTGGATCAATTCCTTATTAAGGACACTTTTTTGGGTATCTCCCAAAGATATCAGTCTAGGGTCTTCCCTATATGTGGATTATACCACTTAGAAATTGTTTAGGAATTGAATATGGCCCCTTCGTTCCCTCCTCCCCCTTTTAAGTTTAATCCCCATTGGATTTTAAAACCTAACTATATTAAGAATATTTTGGAGGAATGAAATCACATTTCTCTTAATCATGGATATTTGATGAGCTAGTTTCAAAACAACCTTTTTATCATGAAGGGGATATATAAGGATTATAAAACAAAATATGAAGACTTAGAAAAAAAAATTGTCTAGTAGAGCATCATATAGCGAGGATCCATGCACACGCTTGTGACACATATTCTATGGACATCAATGAGGAATTGGTTGAATTGGAATAAAAGAGATAATATCTACTAGCCTAAGAAGAGGCCATATATAGAGAATGAAAAGCTGAGTAGTCTGGATAGCGAAGGGGGACAAGACAAATTCTTGTTTTCACAAGAAGGCTACCACTCATAAGGCACTCAATTATATAAGGAGAATCATGGATCATTATGTAGTTTCCTATAATATTTTTGACACCATATGTAAATTAGGGGTATTCCATTTCAATTCATTTTACTCCCAGCCTCAAGGGGGGAATTTACGAAGTATTCTTGTAGTGGATTTAGATTTTCCAAATTGGATATCTGATGATGACAATATCAACTTGATGGCATCGATTTCACTATCAGAAGTCAAGTGGGTTGTTCACAAGCTTCAAAAAAACAAATCCTTGGGTCTTCATGGTAAGACTTATTAAGCTTCTAGGACCTCATATGGTAAGATTTATTAATATTGATTAAACATTCGAGAAAAGATGGATGCTTTTATCAAGCCTTGAATGCAACTTTCCTAGCCACAATCCCTAAGGTAAGTAACCCTAACCATTTTGACCATTTTCATCTAATCAATCTCTGTAATTGTATTTATAAAATCATATCCATCATAATCACTCTCTATATCAATCCCACCTCATCAAGCAATATTTCTCGAGAGCATATGGGATTTCTTCATGGGAGATACATATGGGATGACATGGACTCTTCTCAAGAAACTATCCATTTAATTAAGATTTACCACGAACAAGCTTTCATATACAATATTAACGTGTCCTAAGCCTTTGATCGAACCAACTAGATCTACCTCCAGATTATACTAATGCAATTTGGGTTCTCATGGCCTTTAATTTTTTGGATTGAAGCATGTATCACAAACCCATTATTTTTTGTACTTATCAATGGCTCTGCTTCTCCTTTCTTCTCTACCACCCGAGGTCTTCAATAGGGATACCCACTCTCTCCATTACTTTTCCTTTGGTCACTAAGGATATTAGCAGGTTCATCAAAGAAAATTTTCACTAGGGGAATATCAAAGGAATAAAGTTATCAGATTCTATTTATATCACCCATATTATGTTTTTTTTATGACCTCTTATTGTTTGGGAATGGATCTATGCTAGAATAAAAATCTTTCACTAGAATCTTGGAACTTTTTTTGTCATGCCACTAGAATGGAGATTAACAAAAAAAACTCTTTCATTCAATTCAAACATGTTATGTATTTCTATATATAAATGATTTCCAAACTACTTCCATTCAATGTTGAAGGTTTGAAATGAAACTTGCCTACCTGGGGTTTCATCTAAAACAAAATAATTTTGAAATATATGATGTGGAAAAATCCCACTAGAGTAGAGTTTTACACCAAAGTGCGAAATAACAATCTCTAACTGATTTTTATTAAGACAAAAAATCTTGAATAGATTTACATAAAGAAAACTAAATCAATGAATATAAGAGAGAAATACTCACTATATCCTAAAAACTAGCAACAAATCACAAGAATAGAGATAGTTGGAGAAATTATCTAAACTACTCCATGAGACTAGGAAACTAAAATGATTCATCACACAAATCCACAAATCCATAATATCCAAATACAAATAAAAATAACATATTCTAAGTGCATATGTTAATCCGTATCAATCTAAGATTGGCACTGGATAGTGGATAGCTTGAAAGAAAAAATAAACTATTGGACTCATAGATGGATCTCCCAAGTGGACATAATTGTTCTTATTAAAAGTGTTCTACAAGTCATTCATGTTTACTGGCTAGCATTGGTAGCACCCCCAAACCATATTCTATTGCAAATTGGGCAGGTTATGTTCAAATATAAATGGAAGGGGAATAAGGAGAATGGGGGCATGACATTAGTTTCTTGGAAAACCCTCTCGAGACCAAAAGAAAATGGAGATTGCATATAAAAAAATTTGTATCCTTCACCAAGGAATGAATAACAAAGGGAACCTAGAAATTAATCAGCAGACATGGATTATGGAAAGAAATTATCCTCAGCAAATGCATTGTGTAACACCCCAAGTCTGAACCCCTACTGAATTGTAATTATGTTTATAGGTTGGTGAGACAAGTGTTATAAGCTGAAGACTTATATGTTTATTAGGCCGGAGAGACTAAATGCTTAAGGCCATGAGCCTGATTTTTGTATATGTAAATACACATATCATTAATAAAATTACACTATTGCGTGTAGACCGACCACGAAGAAAGCGTTATGGGGGACTAAGCTCCACTAGGTAAGGTAAGGGAGAGGGATAAGTTTCTAGGCCTAGGGAATAAGGTAGAGGGATTAACTCTAAAGGAATAATCTTTTTATTAATATTTCCTAAAGGCTAAGGTGGACATGATCGGTGTTGTCCTAAGTTCCTAGGAAAGGGAACAAGTGATAAGTGGAACTCATGCAGCTACAGGAAGACATGTGTTGACTTGGGCACATGCAGTTAAAGCTGGAAATCTAGCTCGTTGGTGGGTTTGCTTCCTAGTATCACATTCCTCCTCGCCATTCTCACGACGGGTACGATTCTCTGGAAGTCTGTCACCCTTCCCAATTCACTAGGATTTACTCATTGAACCAATTCTCCATCGTCGACCTCTGCATATAAGCTTGACATCATGTTGTCTTACTTAAGTTATCCCATGTGTCTCCTGTGAAGCCGACACACCCTGTAACTACATGAGTCGTGTTGTGTCTTAACTATTGGTCGTTGCATCCCACACAGTTCCTTGACTGAGTGTGGCTTGTTTCCATCGTCTGTTCTTTACTGAGATTGTTGTGCCATAACCTTACTAGAATTGACTTAGAAGTTGGACTGAAGAAGAAGCTTGTCAGGCATTTGGTTTGAAGAGGCTGGTTTTTAGACCCATGGCTTGAAGAAGCAGGTTGTCAGGCCTATAAGAAACTCTCTCCAGGTGATATAGTTTGTTGGGGAGGTTATTTCCCAAAAGGATCCAAACTATAGCTATAGTACTCTGAGAATTCATTTTTGGTATGTTGTTGAATCCCTGGAAGGGAAGTGGGGCAGATGAAGGACTATTGAGAAAATAAGGGGCACACTTCTTAGGGTGGGACAAACATATGGGGAATGAGAGGTTGTAGGCTGTTAGTGTGAGCTAGCTCATGGGGAATAATCCTTCCCGTTGACCTATGTGACTTTCCTGTTGCCCTTTCCAAGCCTATGAATCCATTGCCCGATGGAGTTCAGAGCCCATGGTTTCTACCCAGAACCTGGATGGGCCACGAACATGAAATTTGACATAGAAGGTCCAGAGAATTTTGAGGTACAGAGTGCCAAAAGGGTGTTGAAATAATACTTGGACTGTGTTCGGAAACACAGGAGGTGTAACAAGTTTAAGAAAAGTCCACATATAAAGAAATCACAACATTCATGGTGTTGGGTTGTTAGATATGGGCGAGAGCAAGATAGGTTGTCATATCAAGTGAAGATTAAGTCACGACCGTCAGATCTCGTTGAAGGGATATTGATGGTGGGGAGACATTGCAGAAATAGCAAAGGAAATTGAAGTGCGATCAAGTTGATACTCCACAATCCCTCAGGATCGTTGATATTTCTCAATCAATAGATCAACGGTGGATATCGATTCCACTAGGGATGAGCATATTAGAATTACAGAGATCAGGAAAAATATTAAAGCGTGAGCAAGTTGAGTTTCTACAATCACCCCTGGCCATTGATCTTCACGATCCATTAAATCATGATTTTTGATCTTGCAAAGTGAGATAAGCGCCCAAATGTTAATTCGAGGTCACATCTCTCGGTCACATGTACATAAGACAGAGCAAACTTCGTGCAATTCATGTCCATCGATCCAAGCAGGGGACACGTGTCGACTTCGTGTGTCATGCCACATGGTGCTCCTGGTGGTGGCACAAGGTAGTTAAACT
This sequence comes from Picea engelmannii, assembly GCA_009831015.1. Lineage (NCBI taxonomy): Eukaryota > Viridiplantae > Streptophyta > Pinopsida > Pinales > Pinaceae > Picea > Picea engelmannii. The sequence goes on along the minus strand of ML791770.1, from coordinate 312,020 downwards.
TGATGAAGAATTTAGCTGGATCGGGCCTGCATTAAATTTGATCATGATCTATCAAGATCAATGGTCAGGTGGCATTGCAGAGATCAGAGTTGCGTGGCAGATAATTCTACAAGGCAGTCCCACAATCGAAACCACAGTTTCCCATAAGGGGTATGTGTCAGTGTGGGTACAATTGCGGAACGATTAGCGGGTTACTCCAAAACCACCAACCCATGTGACGCAGACACGCAAACCATGGGCACGTCCACTCATATGATCTTTCTCCTTCTTCGGCCCAGAGAACTCTAAGGTTCTCCCTATTTCCCTATCGGGAAATATTTCACCCACAAAAATCTCTTTCGGGACTCCCCTTCTTTTATCGGGGTTCCTTCTATCGGGAGTTTGACACCCACGATGTTCTGGTGACTTGAAATGATGATCCCCGATCTTCGATGCACCCCTTTGTTTCCTCATCCCACTTGGCTAATCCTTTAATCCATGCGACTGACCCCTATATGACCACAACAATAACTCCCGTCAGGATTTCGGGGTTTGCGATGTCGAAATACTCGTGTCCCCAAGACTCACGATTCCCCGAATCACGATGCGCCTTTTTCACGATATCCCTCCGGCTATAGGCTTCGAACCATAGGACCGTTAACCTGTGACCACTGTCTCACCCCGTCGGGGTTACGGGAATTCTAGTGCTACAAAACACTTACCAGTGGGGTTCCTGATTTCCCGAACACCGATCCGTCGTCAAGCTGACAACTGGCTCCCACTACAGCTCTCCCTTCAGCCCACAATGCTGACAACTATCCCCCCCTAGTCAGGGTTTCACGGATCGTGATTCCAAAGAGCACAAACCACTGGTCACTGGGATCCCCGATATCCCGATGAACTCCAAACACCGATGGATTGACTCCTTGTTGGGATTTTCTCCGATGGCGTAAATCTCTACCACGTGTCCTCTAAATGAACGGTACTGATTTCCTCCGGGGTTCGAGACATGAAAGGTCTCGAGTTCCTTGTCCTTAGGAACTTCGATATGTCGATTCCCGACTCTTCCCAAATGTCTGACACCTATCCTCCACTAGCTCCACCTGTGGCCCACACGACTCTGCTGTCAGGATTTCACGTATCGCGATTCCAAACTGCGAGGGTTTCTTCCCTTCGAAATCCTCGATGCTCTGAACTCTGACCCTTCTGGATCTACTGACACGCGTCCTCCAAAATGAACGATTTAGATCTTGTCGAGAAATCGCGGATCACGATTTCATATGACAAGGTTTCTTTGTGTTCGAAAACTCCGATTCTCCGATCCTCGACTTCTAGGATCTCCTGACACGTAACCCCACGATAGACGGTCCTGCGCCTATTGGTATATCGTGGATTGCGATTCTTGATGTCGTGATTTCTGCCCTCTCAGAATTTCTGATGACCTCAATACCTCGATGCCTCACCAAAATAATGACAGGTGTCCTGTCGAGATTAACGGGCAGGATTTTCGTCGGTCTTTCGAGACTCGAAAGGTCTCCAACTTCTTAACTGTTGAAACCCCAATGCCCACACAGAATTAAACCCTGTACATCTTCTTTCCAATCGAACGATTGACGGGTAATCAGATGATGATCCAACGACTCACAGTACTCTGGGCTTGAACTCCTGGTGTGGCCGTAACTTCCTCGCTACTTCTGATGGATCTAATGGCTGACGGGGTCACCACGAGCTCCTCCATAAGATCTCGACCGTCACTCCCCCTTCCTTAAGGATTTCCTAACACAAAACCTCTTGTGCGATCCTTCGACAGACTCGAAGGCATTGTCCCTCCTGAACTTTTCTCAGCCGCTCAGCCTCTTAGAAAAGGGGTCTCTTTTGCACGCACTCCTTGCGGCAACTCTGCAAACACTTCAAGTGTTCTACATTCTTTGACTCCACGCATGCCTGCAACAACAGTCCTCCAAAGCTTCTGCTCAGATTCACGACTGAGACTTCCTTCGTTAGCCTGCGCACTCCTTGCACAGCTTCAGCAACCCACTTTCACTTCTGAGTGAATTGAGAACAAGAGTTAAACTACCTGAGACTTCTGTCAACGCACTCCTTGCGGACAACTTCAACTGCACTCCTTACAGGAATCCTTGCTCAGACAGAGAAACAATTGTAACTCATTTCACTTCCTCTCAGATTTCAATCTCAACACATGAAATCATACACACAGCATAACAACAAATGCATAACAGGAAGTAAATACTTATAAACAGATCATTCAACACACATACACAGAGAATAACACAACAACCATGAATCTGAATCAATTTCTCCTATTAATTCAATATTTGTACATAGATGTTCTTCTACAGTGCTTTGCTTCTGTCCTATTTTCTAGATTCTTCTAACTCTTCCTGAATTCTGAATTATGTTACAATGCACAATGAGGGTGTCTATATCCGTTCTCCCTCTCGGACTCTAAGCTATCAAATCTAAAATTTAAAATCCTATCTACCAGCATTAACTAAATTAAATGGCATCTATCTACCTAAGGACGAGAGCTATCCTCTCAAGGTCCAATACAACATACTAGTACGCCATCTCTTAAATGACTCATTTAAGATCTTGTGCAACATACCCAAGGAATTTTCAAAATTTATGCTGGATTTTCCCAGCTGATTTCCGCTTGATGTGCTGGCTCGCTTGATGTGTTGGCAATGCTCCTGCATCATACTCCTCGGCTTGAAAAATTTCATGGGCTCTTGTCCATGAGCTCCTACACGGTCTGTCCATTCTTTTGTATCACCGCTTCAGTCTCCCAGCTGGCATCTTCCACTAGATGATTCTTCCACTTTACTAGATACTCATAATATTGCTTCCTCCTGGTCCTCTTGCTCACTCTTTTGTCCAGTATACATTCCATCTGTGGCTTCTCTGCAACTGGCAATTGCTTTACCCAATGGATCATTGGCTACTCAGTTCCATTCTCTACTTCTCCAGCTCTATATGGGTATAAATCCGAGACATTTAATATCGGAGATATTCTGATTCCATCCGGTAACTCGATCTCATAAGCGTTTTCTCCCATCTTCCTCAAGACCTTGCATGGTCCGATTTTCTTCATTTTCAGCTTGTTGTATGTTCCTCTCGGGAACCTTTCTTTCCTCAAATGCGCCAGAACCAGATCACCAACTTCAAACTGAAGTTGTCTCCGATGTTGATCTTCTCTGCGCTTGTACTCCTGGCTTGACTCCAATAGTCGCTCCTTCACCTGGCTGTGAAGTTCCTTCATCGCTTCAGTGAATTCTCTTGCACTAGCACTGCTAGTATCAATCTGTTCTAAATACCTTAATTTAGAAACTCCTCTTGGCCGCATCCCATAGACAATCTGGAATGGACTTTTTCCTATGCTCTGATTTACTGAGTCATTCTAAGCAAACTCTGCCTGCGGAAATATATTGTCCCAACTGCTATGGTGCTCCGTCACTAAGCTCTTTAGCAAGTCTCCTAGACTCTTGTTGACCAATTCTGTCTGCCCATCCATCTAAGGATGATAAGTTGAACTAAACATCAGATTAGTCCCCAGCTTCTTCCATAGCGTCCTCCAGAAATGTCCTATGAATTTTGTGTCTCTGTCCGAGACTATGCTTTTCGGCAATCCATGAAGTCGAACGATCTCTTTGAAAAACAAATTTGCGATGTGAGTCGCATCGTTGGTTTTCTGGCATGGAATGAAGTGTGCCATCTTAGAAAACCTGTCAACTAACACAAAGATCGAATCAACACCTCTTTGTGTCCTCAGAAATCCCAATATAAAATCCATGTTGATTGCCTCCCATGGCGTCCCTGGTATGGGCAATGGATGATAAAAACCCGCATTCTGCTTTCTGCCCTTTGAGTGCTGGCAAATTTGAGATCGGTCAACGAACCTTTTAACTTTTTCTCGCATACCTGGAAAAAAATATGATTCGCTCAACTTCGCGAATGTTTTTTCATGGCCGAAGTGTCCTGCTAAGCCTCCACTGTGTTTCTCCTTCAACAAGTTCTCCCTCATGGAGAAATTCGGAATACACAGTTGGTTTCCTTTAAATAGCAATCCTTCTTGGATCATGTACTCTATCCACTGGCCCCTGTCTCTAAGAACTGGATTCTCAGTTGCTTCATACACTTCCTTAAAATCCTGATCATCTGCATACATGTCCCTCATATCATCAAAGCCTAACATCCTTACTTTAAACTCCTGCAACAACAAATATTTCCTGCTCAAAGCATCAGCCACTTTGTTAGCAGTACCAGAAATATGCTTTATTACAAAAGTGAAATTTCGCATGTATTCAACCCACTTAACATGCCTCTGATTCAACTTTTCTTGTTGAGTCACAAACTGTAATGCATGGTTATCACTATATAAAACAAATTCTTTTGGAATCAAATAGTGCCTCCATTTTTTCAATGCCTGGATGATGGCATAGAATTATTTATCATACGTGGAGTACTTTTCTTTTGCCTCATTCAGCTTCTCGYTGAAATATGCAATTGGTCTATCCTCCTGGCTCAAGACCGCTCCGATTGCAAACCCGCTTGCATCACATTTTACCTGAAATGTCTTTTGAAAATCTGTCAACACCAGAATTGGTTGTTCTGTAATCTTTCGTTTCAACAAATTGAAACTCTTCTCAGTCTCTTCAGTCCAGTGAAAAGATTTATGTCTTTTCTTCACGGTATCCATCATTGCTGCACTAATCCCACTGAAATTTCTGATGAACTTCCGGTAGAAACTAGCCAAACCATGAAAACATCTCACCTCGAAAATATTTCTCGGTGATGGCCAATTCTTAATTACCTCCACCTTTTCCGAATCCATCTTTAATTCATTTGCTGAAATAACAAACCCCAAATAAATGAGTTATGTCTTCATGAATGAGGACTTCTTCATATTAATCAACAACTTCTCCTGCTGTAGTTTCTTCATCACAATATCCAAATGCTTCAAGTGCTCTGCCTTTGTCTTACTGAAAACCAATATGTCATCCAGATACACAATGACAAATTTCCCGATGAAATCCTTCAGGACTTCATTCATCAACCTCATAAAGGTACTTGGTGCATTTGTCAAGCCAAACGGCATGACAAGCCATTCATACAAACCTTCATTTGTCTTGAATGTTGTTTTCCACTCATCACCTTCTCTCATGTGAATCTGATGATATCCACTCTTCAAATCAATATTTGAAAAAAAAAATTCCACACTTAAGCAATCCATCAGATCATCCATCCTTGGCAATGGGAATCTATACCTGATAGTTATCTTGTTGATAGCTCTTGAATCAGTGCACATCCTCCAGCCTCCGTCTTTATTCGGACTGAGTATTGTCGGAACAACACACGGACTCAAGATTTCTCTAACCAAGCCTTTGTCCAATAAATCCTGGACCTGTCTCTTAACTTCTTCATTCTCCTACGGCGTCAATCTGTACGTGGCTTTGTTTGGTAATCTAGCCCCTGGTATGAGATCTATGTGATGACTCACACTTCTCATTGGTGGCAGCGAATGAGGTAATTTGTCCACTACAATATCAACGAACTCTTCCAGTAGTTCCTGAACTTCTTCTGGCAAATCATCTACTCTTGTGCTAGTCAGAACAATTCTCGGCTTTCTGACCACAAAGAATTGTGGATCCTCCTTCTTCTTAACTTATGTAAGAAGTTCCTTCCCACTCATGAGAAGTACCCTGTTGCTTACTTCCGGTTTCGCCTCCTTATCCTCAATTGGATGCAACATGTGGTTTCTCCCATTCTTCTCCAGGGTATATATGTTCATCCTCCCATCATGAATCACATTTCTATCATACTACCACGGTCTACCCAGCAATAAATGACAAACATCCATAGGAACGACATCACATAAAATCTTGTCATTATATCCTCCAATTTTAATGTCAACCAAGCATTGTTTAGTGACACTTACCTAATGTCCCTTCTATAGCCATGAAACTTTGTATGGACTTGGATGATCAGTTGTCTCCAACTCCATATTTTCTACCATCTCGGTTGAAACGATATTATCTGTGATTCCATTGTCCACAATGACCTTGCACACTCTATCCTTGGTCTTGCAGGCAGTCCTAAAAAGACTATTCCTTTGTGCTGAATTCTCCATCTCTTTCTCTGGCGTCAAAAGGACTTTCCGCATCACCAACGACCTTCCATCTTCAGTGTATTCCGCCTCAGCATCTCGCCTCTGTGCCTCGGTGATGTGAGTCTCTCCGATTTATTTCTTTTTCTCTGGACACTCAAACGATCTGTGCCCATTCTTTCCACATGTGAAGCATGTGATTACTCCACCTCTTCCTGTTCCTCTACCTCGAGTATGAGGAAACCTATTATTATCAGCATATCCTCCTCTCTGTTCATTTTGTTGTCCTCGCTATTCAACATATGGCCCTCTCTGTGAGGCTCCACCTCTTTCAATTTTTCCCTGAGGTTTCTTCCATTCCTCCTTGGGCTTCTGGTATTTATCTTGGGAAACTGCTTTGCCTCTAGGTTGACTTCTGCCTCGGCCCCTCTGAATTTTTTTACGGCTCAAATTCTCCGCATCTTTTAGAGCCAATTGGTAAGCATCCTCCATTGTTCGGATGGTTTCCATACTTATTTCATCCTGAATTTCATACCTCAGGCCATTCATGTATTTGGCCACCTTTTCATCATTACTTTTGCGATGAGCTGCCCTGATATTCAGTCTGTAAAATTCCTCAGTATACTCCTTCACTATCATCAACTTTTGTCTCAGGTTCTGCATCCTCCTGAACAGAGAAATTTGATAATCCCTAGGAATGAATTTTGCTTTCATCTTTGCAATCATCCTGTCCCAGCTCTTAATCTTCTGTTTGCCTTGGAAACGCCTATCAGCTTGTAGTTCATCCCACCATAAGGTTGCATGTACTTTTAATCTCATGATGGCATGCCTGACCTTCTTATCCTCTTCAATATCTTCATAGTCGAAGTAAGTGTCTAGATCTCTAATCCAATCTAGCAGCTCTTCTCCATCCAAATTTCCCTCATAGACTGGAATGTCCATTTTTACCTTTGTACTCATCCTTGCAACAGCTTTAAGTAAGCATTCACTCGCTACATCTTCCTCTGGGATTTCTTCTTCTCTATGTCCAACATCACCTTCATCCTCGGATTCACTGATGTCTCCTCCATCAGCTTTGCGCCTTTGTGATGTCTCCATGTCCTCCATTCTGGCACGAAGATTACGCATTTCTCTCTCCATGTCTGGATTCTGTGCTTGCCTACCTCTTTCTCTGAACAATTCCCTTTCCTCCTCTGGATCGGGCGATTTTCTACCTCTTCTCCTTGGCGGCATGGTGAATTCTTCTTTTCCTCTTCTTCAGAAAGAAAAGAAGTTTTTCTAAGCTCTGATACCACTTGACGGAGGCGTGCCAACCACGGGCACGTCCGCTCACAGGATCTTTCTCCTTCTTCGGCCCGGAGAACTCTAAGGTTCTCCCTATTTCCCTATCGGGAAATATTTCACCCACAAAAATCTCTTTCGGGACTCCCCTTCTTTTATCGGGGTTCCTTCTATCGGGAGTTTGACACCCACAATGTTCTGGTGACTTGAAATGCCGATCCCCGATCTCCGATGCGCCCCTTTGTTGCCTCAGCCCATTTGGCCAAGCCTTTAATCCACGCGACCGACCCCTTTATGACCACAGCAATAACTCCCGTCGGGATTTCAGGGTTTGCGATGTTGAAATACTCATGTCCCCAAGACTCGCGATTCCCCGAATCACGACGCACCTTTTTCACAATAGCCCTCTGGCTATAGGCTTAGAACCATAGGACCGTTAACCTGTGACCACTGTCTCACCCCATCGAGGTTACGGGAATTCCAGTCCTACAAAACACTTACCCATGGGGTTCTCGATTTCCCGAACACCGATCCGTCGTCAAGCTATTAACTGGTTCCCATTACGTCTCTCCCTTCAGCCCAAAATGCTGACAACTTTCCCCCCCTAGTCGGGGTTTCGCGGATCGTGATTCCAAAGTGCACAAACCACTGGTCACCGAGATCCCCGATATCCCGATGAACTCCAAAAACTGATGGATTGACTCCTTGTCGGGATTTTCTCCGATGGTGTAAATCTCTACCACGTGTCCTCTAAATGAACGGTCCCAATTTCCTATGGGGTTCGGGACTTGAAAGGTCTTGAGTTCCTTGTCCTCAAGAACTCCGATATGTCGATTCCCGACTCTTCCCAAATGTCTGACACCTGTCCTCCACTAGCTCCACCTGTGGCCCACATGACTCTCCTGTTGGGATTTCGCGTATCGCGATTCCAAACTGCGAGGGTTTCTTCCCTTCGAAATCCCCGATGCTCTGAACTTCGACCCTTCTGAACATACTGACATGCGTCCTCCAAAATGAACGGTTTAGATCTTGTCGGGAAATCGTGGATCACGATTTCATATGACAAGGTTTCTTTGTGTTCGAAAACTTCGATTCTCCGATCCCCGACTTCCGGGATCTCCTGACACATATCCCCACTATAGACAGTCCTGCGCCTATCAGGATATTGCGGATCGCGATTCCTGATGTCGTGATTTCTGCCCTCTCAGAATTTCCGATGACCCCAATATCCCGATGCCTCACCAGAATACTGACAGGTATCCTGTCGATATTAACGGCCAGGATTTCTGTCAGTCTTTCGAGACTCGAAAGGTCTCCAAATTCTTAACTGTTGAAACCCCGATGCCCACACGGACTTAAAACCTGTGCATCTTCTGTCCAATCGAACGATTGACGGGTAATCAGATGATGATCCAAACGCTCACAGTACTCTAGGCTTGAACTCCTGGTGTGGCCGTAACTTCCTCGCTACTTCCGAAGGATCTAACGGCTGACGGGGTCTCCACGAGCTCCTCGACAAGATATCGACCATCACTCCCCCTTCCTTAAGGATTTCCTAACACAAAACCTCATGTGTGATCCTTCGACAAACTCAAAGGCGTTTTCCCTCCTGAGCTTTTCTCAGCCGCTCAGCCTCTTAGAAAAGGGGTCTCTTTTGCACGCACTCCTTGCGGGAACTCTACAAACACTTTAAGGGTTCTACTTTCTTTGACTCTGTGCACACCTGCAGCAACAGTCCTCCAAAGCTTCTGCTCAGATTCACGACTGAGACTTCCCCCGTCAGCCTGCGCACTCCTTGCACGGCTTCAACAACCCACTTGCACTTCTGAGTGAATTGAGAACAAGAGTTAAACTACCTGAGCCTTCTGTCAACACACTCCTTGCGGACGACTTCAACTGTACTCCTTGTAGGAATCCTTGCTCAGACAGAGAAACAATTGTAACTCATTTCACTTCCTCTCAGATTTCAATCTCAACACATGAAATCATACACACAACATAACAACAAATGCATAACAGGAAGTCAATACTTATAAACAGATAATTCAACACACATACACAGAGAATAACACAACAACCATGAATCTGAATCAATTTCTCCTATTAATTCAAGATCTGTACATAGATGTTCTTCTACAGTGCTTTGCTTCTCTCCTATTTTCCATATTCTTCTAACTCTTCCTGAATTCTGAATTATGTTACAATGCACAATGAGGGTGTCTATATCCGTTCTCCCTCTCGGACTCTAAGCTATCAAATCTAAAATTTAAAATCCTATCTACCAGCATTAACTAAATTAAATGCCAGCTATCTACCTAAGGATGAGAGCTATCCGCTCAAGGTCCAATACAACATACTAGTACGTCATATCTTAAATGACTCATTTAAGATCTTGTGCAACAGACCCAAGGCATTTTCAAAATTTGTGCTGGATTTTCCCAGCTGATTTCCACTTGATGTGTTGGCTCGCTTGATGTGTTGGCGATGCTCCTGCATCATACTCCTCGGATTGAAAAATTTCATGGGCTTCTGTCCATGAGCTCCTGCATGGTCTGTCCATGCTTTTGTATCACCGCTTCAGTCTCCCAGCTGGCATCTTCCACTGGATGATTCTTCCACCTTACTAGATACTCAGAATATTGCTTCCTCCTGGTCCTCTTGCTCACTCTCTTTTCCAGTATACATTCCATTTGTGGCTTCTCTGCAACTGGCAATTGCTTTACCCACCGGATCACTGCTTGCTCAGTTCCATTCTCTACTTCTCCAGCTCTATATGGGTATAAATCTGTGAGATTGAATATCGGAGATATTCCGATTCCATCCGGTAACTCGATCTCATAAGCGTTTTCTCCCATGTTCTTCAAGACCTTGCATGGTCCGATTTTCTTCATTTTCAGCTTGTTGTATGTTCCTCTCGGGAACCTTTCTTTCCTCAAATGCACCAGAACAAGATCACCAACTTCAAACTGAAGTTGTCTCTGATGTTGATCTTCTCTGCGCTTGTACTCCTGGCTTGACTCCAATAGTTGCTCCTTCACCTGGCTGTGAAGTTCCTTCATCGCTTCAGCGAATTCTCCTGCACTAGCACTGCTAGTATCAGTCTATTCTAAATCCCTTAATTCAGAAACTCCTCTCGACCGCATCCCATAGACAATCTGGAATGGAATTTTTCTTGTGCTCCGATTTACTGAGTCATTCTAAGCAAACTCTGTCTGCGACAATATATTGTCCCAACTGCTATGGTGCTTCGTCACTAAGCTCCTCAGCAAGTCTCCTAGACTCTTGTTGACCACTTCTGTCTGCCCATCCGTCTGAGGATGATAAGCTGAAGTAAACATCAGATTAGTCCGCATCTTCTTCCATAGCGTCCTCCAGAAATGTCCTATGAATTTTGTGTCTCTGTCCGAGAATATGCTTTTCGATAATCCATGAAGTCGAACGATCTCTTTGAAAAACAAATTTGTGATGTGAGTCGCATCGTTGGTTTTCTGGCATGGAATGAAGTGTGCCATCTTAGAAAACCTGTCAACTACTACAAAGATCGAATCAACACCTCTTTGTGTCCTCGACAATCCCAATATAAAATCCATGTTGATCGCCTCCCATGGAGTCCCTGGTATGGGCAATGGATGATAAAAACCCGCATTCTGCTTTCTGCCCTTCGAGTGCTGGCAAATTCAACATCGGTCAACGAAACTTTTAACTTCTTCTCCCATCCCTAGGCAAAAATATGATTCTCTCAACTTCGCGAATGTTTTTTCATGGCTGAAGTGTCCTACTAAGCCTCCACTGTGTTTCTCCTTCAACAAGTTCTCCCTCATGGAGCAATTCGGAATACACAACTGGTTTCCATTAAATAGAAATCCTTCCTGGATCATGTACTCTATCCACTGGCCTCTGTCTCTAAGAACTGGGTTCTCAGCTGCTTCATATGCTTCCTTAAAATCGTGATCATCTGCATACATGTCCCTCATATCTTCAAAGCCTAATGTCCTTACTTTAAACTCCTGCAACAACAAACATTTTTTGCTCAAAGCATCAACCACTTTGTTAGCAGTACCAGAAATATGATTTATTACAAAAGTGAAATTTTGCATGTATTCAACCCACTTAACATGCCTCTGATTCAACTTTTCTTGTTGAGTCACAAACTGTAATGCATGGTTATCACTATATAAAAAAAATTCTTTTGGAATCAAATAGTGCCTCCATTTTTTCAATGCATGGATGATGGCATAGAATTATTTATCATATGTGGAGTACTTTTCTTTTGCCTCATTCAGCTTCTCACTGAAATATCCAATTGGTCTGTCCTCCTGGCTCAAGACCGCTCCGATTGCAAACCCGCTTGCATCACATTTTACCTGAAATGTCTTTTGAAAATCTGGCAACACCAGAATTGGTTGTTCTGTAATCTTTCGTTTCAACAAATTGAAACTCTTCTCAGCCTCTTCAGTCCAGTGAAAAGATTTATGTCTTTTCTTCACAGTATCCATCATTGCTGCACTAATCCCACTGAAATTTCTGATGAACTTCTGGTAGAAACTAGCCAAACCATGAAAACTTCTCACCTCGAAAATATTTCTCGGTGATGGCCAATTCTTAATTACCTCCACCTTTTCCGGATCCATCTTTAATTCATTTGCTGAAATAACAAACCAGAAATAAATGAGTTTTGTCTTCATGAATGAGGACTTCTTCATATTAATCAACAACTTCTCCTACTGTAGTTTCTTCATCACAATAGCCAAATGCTTCAAGTGCTCTGCCTTTGTCTTACTGAAAACCAATATGTCATCCAGATACACAATGACAAATTTCCCAATGAAATCCTTCAAGACTTCATTCATCAACCTCATAAAGGTACTTGATGCATTTGTCAAGCCAAACGGCATGACAAGCCATTCATATAAACCTTCGCTTGTCTTGAATGTTGTTTTCCACTCATCGCCTTCTCTCATGTGAATCTGATGATATCCACTCTTCAAATCAATATTTGAAAAAAAAAATTCCACACTTAAGCAATCCATCAGATCATCCATCCTTTGCAATGGGAATCTATACCTGATAGTTATCTTGTTGATATCTCTTGAATCAGTGCACATCCTCCAGCCTCCGTCTTTATTCGGACTGAGTACTGTCGGAACAACACACGGACTCAAGATTTCTCTAACCAATCCTTTGTCCAATAAATCCTGGACATATCTCTTAAATTCTTCATTCTCCTGCGGCGTCAATCTGTACATGGCTTTGTTTGGTAAGCTATCCCCTGGTATGAGATCTATGTGATGACTCACACTTCTCATTGGTGGCAGCGAACGAGGTAATTCATCCACTACAATATCAACGAACTCTTCCAGCAGTTCCTGAACTTCTTCTGGCAAATCATCTACTCTTGTGCTAGTCAGAACAATTCTCAGCTTTCTAACCACAAAGAATTGTGGATCCTCCTTCTTCTTAACTTCTGTAAGAAGTTCCTTCCCACTCATGAGAAGTACCATGTTGCTTACTTCCGGTTTCGACTCCTTATCCTCAATTGGATGCAACGTGTGGTTTCTCCCATTCTTCTCCAGGGTATATGTGTTCATCCTCCCATCATGAATCACATTTCTATCATACTGCCACGGTCTACCCAGCAATAAATGACAAACATCCATAGGAATGACATCACATAAAATCTTGTCATTATATCCTCCTATTTTAATGTCAACCAAGCACTGTTTAGTGACACTTACCTGATGTCCCTTCTGTAGCCATGAAACTTTGTATGGACTTGGATGATCAGTTGTCTCCAACTCCAGCTTTTCTACCATCTCGGTTGAAACGAGATTATCTGTGCTTCCACTATCCACAATGACCTTGCACACTCTATCCTTGGTCTTGCAGGCAGTCCTAAAAAGACTGTTCCTTTGTGTTGAATTCTCCATCTCTTTCTCTGGCATCAAAAGGACTTTCTGCATCACCAGCGACCTTCCGCCTTCAACGTATTCCACCTCAGCATCTCGCCTCTGTGCCTCGGCGATGTGAGTCTCTCCAGTTTCTTTCTTTTTCTCTGGAAACTCAAATGACCTATGCCCATTCTTTCCACATGTGAAGCATGTGATTACTCCACCTCTTCCTCTTCCTCTACCTCAGGTATGAGGAAACCTATTATTATCAGCATATCCTCCTCTCTGTTCATTTTTTTGTCCTCGTTGTTCAACATATGGCCCTCTTTGTGAGGCTCCACCTCTTTCAATTTTTCCCTGAGGTTTATTTCATTCCTCCTTGGGCTGCTGGTATTTATCTTGGGCAACTTCTTTTCCTCTGGGTTGACTTCTGCCTCGGCCCCTCTGACTTTGTTTATGGCTCAACTTCTCCTCATCTTACAGAGCCAATTGGTAAGCATCCTCCACTGTTCGGATGGTTGCCATACTTATTTCATCCTGAATTTCATACCTCAGGCCATTCATGTATCTGGCCACCTTTTCATCATTGCTTTCGCCATGACCTGACCTGATATTCAGTCTGTAAAATTCCTTAGTATACTCCTTCACTGTCATCAGCTTTTGTCTCAGGTTTTGCATCCTCCTGAACATAGAAATTTGATAATCCCTGGGAATGAATTTTTCTTTCATCTTTGCAATCATCCTGTCCTAGCTCTTAATCTTTTGTTTACCTTGGCAATGCCTATCAGCTTGTAGTTCATCCCACCATAAGGCTTCATGTACTTTTAATCTTGTGACAGCATGCCTGACCTTCTTATCCTCTTCAATATTTTCATAGTCGAAGTAAGTGTCTAGAGCTCTAATCCAATCTAGCAGCTCTTCTCCATCCAGATTTCTCTCATAGATTGGAATGTCCATTTTTACCTTTGTACTCATCCTTGCAATAGATTTAAGTAAGCACTCACTCGCTGCATCTTCCTTTGGGATTTCTTCTTCTCTATGTCCAACATCACCTTCATCCTCGGATTCACTGATGTCTCCTCCATCAGCTTTGCGCCTTTGCGATGTCTCCATGTCCTCCATTTTGGAACGAAGATTACGCATTTCTCTCTCTATGTCTGGATTATGTGCTTGCCTACCTCTTTCTCTAGACAATTCCCTTTCCTCCTCTGGATCGGGCGATTTTCTACCTCTTCTCCTTGGAGGCATGGTGAATTCTTCTTTTCCTCTGCTTCATAAAGCAAAGAATATTTTCTAAGCTATGATACCACTTGACGCAGGCGCGCCAACCATGGGCACATCCGCTCACAGGATCTTTCTCCTTCTTCGGCCCGGAGAACTCTAAGGTTCTCCCTATTTCCCTATCGGGAAATATTTCACCCACAGAAATCTCTTTCGGGACTCCCCTTCATTTATCGGGGTTCCTTCTATCGGGAGTTTAACACCCACGATGTTCTGGTCACTTGAAACGCCGATCCCCGATCTCCGATGCGCCCCTTTGTTGCCTCAACCCACTTGGCTAAGCCTTTAATCCACTCGACCGACCCCTATATGACCACAGCAATAACTCCGGTCAGGATTTCAAGGTTTGCGATGTCGAAATACTTGTATCCGCAAGACTCGTGATTCCCCGAATCACGACGCGCATTTTTCACGATAGACCTCCGGCTATAGGCTTCAAACCATAGGACCATTAACCTATGACCACTGTCTCACCCTGTCGGGGTTACGGGAATTCTAGTGCTACAAAACACTTATTCGTGGGGTTCCCGATTTCCCGAACATCGATCCGCCGTCAAGCTGACAACTGGCTCCCACTATAGCTCTCCCTTCAGCCCACAATGCTGACAACTGTCCCCCCCTAGTTGAGGTTTCGCAGATCATGATTCCAAAGTGCACAAACCACCGGTCACCGGGATCTCTGATATCCCGATGAACTCCAAACACCGATGGATTGACTCCTTGTCAGGATTTTCTCCGATGGCGTAAATATCTACCACGCATCCTCTAAATGAACGGTCCCGATTTCCTCCGGGGTTCGGGACTTGAAAGGTCTCGAGTTCCTTGTCCTCAGGAACTCCGATATGCCGATTCCTGACTCTTCCCAGATGTCTGACACCTGTCCTCCACTACCTCCACCTGTGGCCCACACGACTCTCCTGTCGGGATTTCACGTATCACGATTCCAAACTGCGAGGGTTTCTTCCCTTCGAAATCCCCGATGCTCTGAACTCCGACCCTTCTAGATCTACTAACATGCATCCTCCAAAATGAACGGTTCAAATCTTGTCGGGAAATAGCAGATTGCAATTTCATATGAAAAGGTTTCTTTGTGTTCGAAAACTCTGATTCTCCGATCCCCAACTTCCGGGATCTCCTGACTCGTATCCCCACGATAGAAGGTCCTACGCCTATTGGGATATCGTGGATCGCATTCCTGATGTCATGATTTCTTCCCTCTCGAAATTTCCGATGACCTCAGTATCCCGATGCCTCACCAGAATATTGACAGGTGTCATGTCGAGATTAACGACCGGGATTTCCATTGGTCTTTCGAGACTCAAAAGGTCTCCAACTTCTTAACTGTTGAAACCCTGATTCCCACACAGAATTAAACCCTGTGTAGCTTCTGTCCAATCGAACGATTGACGAGTAATCAGATGATGATCCAATGGCTCACAGTACTGTGGACTTGAACTCCTGGTGTGGTCGTAACTTCCTCGCTACTTTTGATGGATCTAACAGCTGACAGGGTCTCCACGAGCTCCTCCACAAGATCTCGACCATCACTCCCCCTTCCTTAAGGATTTCCTAACAAAAAACCTCCTGTGCGATCCTTCGACAGACTCGAAGGCGTTTTCCCTCCTAAGCTTTTCTCAGCCGCTCAGCCTCTTAGAAAAGGGGTCTCTTTTGCACGCACTCCTTGTGGAAACTCTGCAAACACTTCAAGTGTTCTACTTTCTTTGACTCCACGCATGCCTGCAGCAGTAGTCCTCCAAAGCTTCTGCTCAGATTCACGACTAAGACTTCCTCCGTTAGCCTGCGCACTCCTTGCACGGCTTCAACAACCCACTTGCATTTCTGAGTGAATTGAGAACAAGAGTTAAACTACCTAAGCCTTCTGTCAATGCACTCCTTGCAGACGACTTCAACTACACTCCGTGCAGGAATCCTTGCTCAGACAGAGAAACAATTGTAACTCATTTCACTTCCTCTTAGATTTCAATCTCAACACATGAAATCATACACACAACATAACAACAAATGCATAACAGGAAGTAAATACTTATAAATAGAGCATTCAACACACATACACAGAGAATAACACAACAACCATGAATCTGAATCAATTTCTCCTATTAATTCAAGATCTGTACATAGATGTTCTTCTACAGTGCTTTGCTTCTCTCCTATTTTCCAAATTCTTCTAACTCTTCCTGAATTCTGAATTATGTTACAATGCACAATGAGGGTGTTTATATCCGTTCTCCCTCTCAGACTCTAAGCTATCAAATCTAAAATTTAAAATCCTATCTACCAACATTAACTAAATTAAATGTCGTCTATATACCTAAGGACGAGAGCTATCTTCTCAAGGTCCAATACAACATACTAGTACGCCATCTCTTAAATGACTCATTTAAGATCTTGTGCAACAGACCCAAGGCATTTTCAAAATTTGTGCTCGATTTTCCCAACTGATTTCCGCTTGATGTTCTGGCCCGCTTGATGTGTTGGCGATGCTCCTGCATCACCATGTCCCCGCAATTTGAAAAAAGTATAAAGTTTGATGTGACGTTGCAGTATTTATTAGTTCAAGCACGAAAACTGTGGGCCCTAGTGGACGTGTGGCACTAGATCGTGAAGTTTGGAGACTTGACATTTTGGAAGAAATGGTGCATGAAGGAATATAAGGAAGAAAAGTCCGAAGTCTCGGAGCCCCGAAGCCTGAACTTCCATAGTGGGTGTCAGCCCTTGGATGCTAAGTAGTCATGGACTGTTGATCCACCCCACTTCACGGGTTTGCCAATGCGGCACTCCAGGAGATTGGTTGTGATGCACTTTTGATACTGTCGAAGCCTAGAGTTCCGAAGCTCTGATCTGTCGTAGATCTGAGCAAGGAATGTGGACCGTAGATCCACCATTATATCTGCGTTTTCAGTTAATTGTTCGGTGATGTGGTGAGGTGTGGAAAAGGGGGAAACCTTCGAAGCTCAGTAGCCCGATGTTTTCAAGGTTGTTGATAAGCACCCAAACCGTTAGCACTAGATCACAACCATGGTCACATGTGAATCAAGGGAAGAAGAAAAAAATGGGCTAACGCCCGAAAATGTGTTGCAGAACAAAGCAGGGCTTAGAAATAGAAGCTGAGGGGTTCTTGATCGACTAAGAACTTCTAAAACTGGAATATGATTTTTCTTTTATTGAATCAAATTGGTTTATTCTGGAAATTTTTTAAAGTCTATTAGGCTAACAAAAAATCGGTTGACTTCACATTTTGCAGAATTAAAAATTGTCAGAACTAAACCAAATTGTTCCACGGTATAGTGAAATGGCGGAGGAAAAAGATTCTTTCATTTTAGATAATGAAGCTAGAGGAATGGATGTCCATTTGGGAGTTGAAGGATCAAACTCTAATGGGCATGAAGAAGAGATATATAAAGAAGAGGACATGAAGAAAATCATTAAAAATTTGCAGAAAGATGTCCAAACTCACCGAGCAGATAACAAAAAGCTCATGAAATCCGAGGAGCATCAGGAAGAGTTGAACGTGAAATTGATGCAAAGCCTAGAGAGAATATAAAATAATTGGATAAGGAGAGTGGCTCAAGAAAATCAGGAAGTCACAGAAGAACAAGAAGTATTAGCTGACATCACCAACACTCCTCGAGGCATTCCAATAAGAGAGCACACAACAACTCAAGTGCATCCCCTGTGAAGAACCATAAGCGGTCTGGGGTGGATGAGCTATGAGGAGAAATGAACAAAATCAAACCTCCTATGTTTGATGGTGATCACAAGAAGGATGAGGATGCAGAGAAATGGTTTTTGGGCATGAGAAAGTATTTTCATTTGCATAATTATTCTTCTCATGCAGAAGGAATAATTTCCATCTATCAACTCAACGGAAAGGAATCCATGTGGTGGTATCAACTTGTCTAGGTGAAGCACATTAAAGAGAAAAAATTTACTTGGAGGGAATTCAAGAAGTATTTCGAAAAAAAATACTTGACTAAGAGGTACTATGACAAGAAAATGAAAGAGTTCTTTGAACTCAAGATGGGAAGTATGTCCATTGATGAGTATGAAAGAAGGATTTTAGAATTGTTGAAGTATGTCTCTTTCATCAAGGATGATAAAGTCAATATTCATAGGTACTTGAGTGGTTTTCCATCGTCCATCAATGAAAAAATAAAATATGATGACCCCAAAACATTGGAGGAGACCATAAGGTGAGCTAAGTGCCTATATGATCAAAAAAAGCAAGGCCAACATTCCAAAAATATTGGGAAGATAAGAAGAAATTCAATATGGATCAGAGGAAGAAGGGAATTGTGCCACTATTCGTCATAAATAATCCTTAGGGACAACCAACTTCGAGAGAACCCAGAACGATTGAGATAGGTGGTCAAAGGCCAAGGCACCCACCTATTCAATGTTGGGGTTGTAAAGGTGATCATATGTTCAGAGATTATCCTCACATAAGTGACAAAGAGAGAGTCGTTCACAATGTTCAGTGAGCTGAAACAGTGGGGGACATGGGCAGAAATGTACCAAGGATCTATGAAAACTTGGAAAACAAGCAAGAAGAGTATCAATCGCACATGATTGAAGTGGAATATATGATCAACAACCAAACCATTACTATTTTAATTGATTCAGGATCTAGTCATAGATATATAGATCCTAAGATGGTGGAAATTTTGCATTTTCCAAGAATCAAGCATGGGAAATCTTGGTTGGTGTAGCTGAATAATGGAACCAAAATAAAAGTCAATGAGATGGTTAAGTCATGTATTATGGACATGAATGGACTGAGCACAAGGGAAGATTTGAACATCTTGCCTTTAGGGTCTTATGACTTCCTAATTGGTATGGATTGGTTTAACCAACACCATTCCATCTTAGACTATCGTAACAAGGAATTCACTTGCCTAGATGAGGAAGGAAATCAGAGAACAGTCCAAGGAATTCCTAGGGCAGTGACTATCAAAGAAATTTCAGCAATGCAGCTAAAGAAATGCTACAGGAAAGGCTGTCAAATATTTGCAGCTCATATGGAGGAAGCATCTAAGGATAAGGTTCCAATTCTGGAGGACCGTGCAGTTCTGGAAGACTTTGAATATGTGTTCAAGGAGGTACTAGGACTACCCCCAAAGAGAGATATTGATTTCTCTATAAATTTAATGCATGGAGCAGCTCCTGTTTCAAAGACTCCTTACAAAATGAGTACACCAGAGTTGAAGGAGTTGCAAATGCAACTTGAATAACTTCTGAAGAAGGGGTATATATTCCCAAGTGTGTCACCTTGGGGTGCCCCAGTCTTGTTCTTGAAGAAGAAAGATGAGACATTGATATTGTGCATAGACTTCAGACTGTTGAATAAAGTGACTATAATGAACAAGTATCCCTTACCAAGGATTGATGATCTCTTTGATCAATTGAAGGATGCAAAGATATTTTCAAAGATAGATCTCAGGTCGGGATACCAATAGGTAAGGATTAAAGAGGAAGATATCAACAATACCACCTTCAGGACAAGGTATGGTCATTATGAGTTCACAGTGGTTCCATTTGGGTTGTCAAATGGACCAGTTGTTTTCATGTGCTTAATGAATGGTGTTTTCTGAGAATATTTAGACAAGTTTGTCAATGTCTTTTTGGATGACATCCTTGTATATTCCAAGTCGAAAGAAGAGCATGAGCATAATTTGAGGATGGTTTTACAAGTGCTAAGGGAGCATCAGTTGTATGCCAAATTGAGAAAGTGCTCATTTATCAAAACATAATTCACTACTAGGGTCATATTATTTCAAAGGATGGGATATCAGTGGATCCTGAGAAGATAGAAGCCATTAGAGAATGGTCAGCGCCAAATAATGTGACATAAGTGAGATCCTTTATGGGTATAGTTGGTTACTACAAAAGGTTCATTGCAGGGTTTTCAAGAATATCTCACCCCATCACTTCCTTGCAAAGGAAGGGGAATAAATTTCAATGGACAAAAGAATGTGAAAGAAGCTTCCAACAATTGAAGCAAATGTTAACCAGTGCCCCAATTCTGAGGATTGCATACCCAAATGAAGACTTCATTGTATGCATAGATACATGTAAAGAAGGACTGGGTAGAGTCCTTAGTCAAAATGGTTTTGTTTTATGTTATGAATCAAGGAGGTTGAAGGAGCATGAAATGCTCTATGCCACTCATGATATGGAGTTGGCAGCCATAGTGCACGCCTTGAAGAAGTGGAGGCACTACCTCATGGGAAATAGGTTTGAGATGAGGATAGACCATAATGGTCTGAAATATCTATTTGATCAGCCAACTCTAAATTCCAGGAAAATAAGATGGTTAATCAACCAACTCTAAATGCCAGGCAAAGCAGATGGCTAATTAGCCAACTCTAAATGCTAGGCAAAGCAGATGGTTAGAGTTTCTCAGTGAATATAAATTTGATATAAAGTATATCAAGGGGAAATAGAACAAAGTGGTTGATGCACTCAGCATAAGAGTGCATGAGTTTCATGCTACAACCATTATCATGTACCGATCATATTTGAAAGACAAAATTGTGGAGGCTGCAAAATCTGATTTGCAATACATGGAATTGGTAACAAAATTGCATCAAGGTAAAATGCAACAGAAAGTTGAGGATTACGAATTGGGAATTGATGGAATCCTCCTGTATAGAAACAAAGTTTATGTACCCAAATATTCTAAATTGGGGAGTGTTATTTTAAAATAAATGCACAATGTACCTTATGCAGGACACCCAGGATATCAGAAAACAATTTCAGCAGTCAAAATCCAATATTATTGGTCAGGCATGAAGAAGGAGATTGTTGATTTTATTGAAAATGTTTGGAATGTCAAAAGGTAAAGGCTGAGCATAGACACCCAGCAGGTTTTCTACATCCCTTACCCATTCTTGAGTGAAAATGGGAAGTTGTAACAATGGATTTCATCATGGGATTTCCCAGAACAAGCAAGCAGCATCATGCAATCATGGTGGTGGTGGACAAGCTTAATAAAGTTTCCCATTTCATTCCTATGAAAAGTAATCATAAGGAAAATAATGTTGTTGATATTTATATGAGGGAAGTATAATGCTTGCATGTTGTACCCAAGACAATTATGTCTAACAAAAACCCAAAGTTTACATCAAAGTTCTGGAAGGGGTTATTCAAAGGGTTCGAAACAAATCTGAACTTCAACACAACATATCATCCTGAGTTGGATGGGAAAATAGAAAGGGTGAACCAAGTGATAAAGGACATGCTAAGGATGTATGTGATGGACAAACCATCTAAATGGGAATATTATCTACACTTGGTAGAATTTGCCTACAATAATGGGTATCAAGCATCATTGAATCTGAGCTCATTTGAGGCACTTTATGGAAGAAAGTGAAACACCCCAGTAAGTTGGGACAACCTAGCTGATAGGGAAGTGGTTGGGCCAAAGTTTCTCAAGGAAATGGAAGAACAAATGCTGAAGATTAAGCAGAATTTGAAGGCTTCCCAAGACAGGCAAAAAAATTATGTTGATAAGTACATAACTCACAGGGAATTTAAAGTAGGGGATCATGTATTCATGAGAGTGAAGGCCAACAGAATCTCCCCGAAGTTGGGAAATTTTTCAAAGTTGGTAACTCAATATTTTGGGTCGTTTGAAATCCTATAGAGGATTGGTCCAGTAGCATATAGGATTGCATTTCCTGCATGCATGTCTATACATAATGTATTTCATGTGTCAATGCTTAATAAATATGTGCCTGATGCTAATCATGTTATTGATTGGAATGTGATTTAGGTGGAGCATGAAAGCACTTTTCAGGTGCATCTGGTGCATATACTGGACTGGAAAAGCAAGCAGCTCCAGAATCAATCCATAGGGATTGTAAAAGTTCAGTGGACCTGGTACGGTCCTAAGGATGCAACATGGGAGCATGAATATGCTATGCAAGCAGAGTACCCACATCTTTTTGAAGATTTTGGAAATCTTGTTGTTTTTGTGTAAGTAAGTTTCACGAAGGATAGTGAAAAAATAAGGGGAGGGGATTGTAACACCCCAAGGTCGAAACCATGTTGAATTGTAATTATGTTTATAGTTTGGTGAGACAAGTGTTATAAGATGAAGACTTATATTTTTATTAGGTCGGAGATCCTAGATGCTTAAGGCCATGAGCCTGATTTTTGTATATGTAAATGCATATATCATTAATAAAATTACACTGTGTTGGAAATATAACT
>ML791770.1:221143-289225 GCA_009831015.1 Picea engelmannii | reverse complement strand
GGGGGGGGGGGGTGAATCAATTATGTATATAATCTTGAAACTTTTCCTATTATTTTTTTATTCTTTCTAGATTATTATTTAATGTGTTGTTGATAACTTAACATGCATAGATATACAATATTTGATCAATCACACAGAATACACAAAGAAATTGATTTTGATGAGGAAACCCATAAGGTTGAAAACCTCGTCTTCTTAGGATGTCAATCAAGCTCCAACTTTCATGTACATCATAATATTTGAGCTCCAACTCAAATATGAGGCTACAACCTCTAATAGAAAGCTACAACTTGCAGAGAGCACCAACTCTCATATTTCTCTAGAACCAACTAGATGGAAGCACCAACTCCCAGGTTTCTCTAGTACCCACTAGATGGAAGCACCAACTCCCAGAATATCTTCTAGAACCAACTAGAATTTAGAGGATTGAAATCCTCCCTAGCACCACCCTACCACCCTAATTGAATCTTAGAAAACTTTACTTACTTGCTCTATCTCTGATATGGTCTGTTACAACTCCATGTCTCCTCTGCCTCCTCCAACTCCTATTACTCTGTTCCGCTTCTATACTCTGCTCTTTCTCCTGCTGCGCGATTTCATACCTTTGTTCAGCTTCTCTTCTTCGTTTATACTCTTTGTTGTCTCTGCATGCTATACGTTGCACCTATGATATCCATTTCAGGTCCTGTACCCGGTCACATTCTACCCACATGCATAACTATCAAAAAAGCACATTATCTTCTATGTTCTACATGTCTTTCTCACCTCGATTCCTCTGATTGATCATCATGCAAACTCTTCATCTTCCTTGGAAGTTATGATGTATTTTTTCATCATCAGTGGCCATTATCCAAAGATTCTTTGGCTTCTCTAATAGTTATCCTGAACCTGTTCATCACTAGTGGTCGTTATCCTGAGATAATTTGGCTTCTCTGGCAGTCACAATTCTTCGTCTTCTCTGCCAGTTACAGTCAATCGTTTTTGGCTTCTTTGGCTTTTAAGCCCCTTCCTTCACATGACCACCGAAGATTTCCATACGCTTATTCAAAAGGCGCTTCATGATCTTGGTCTAGAGAGTGCTAGCTCCTTCTTTCAATATGACCTTGGGCGATGAACTCATGTGACCACGCGATTGCGGGCACATCCAAAGGTGGTTTGAAACAAACTATGTTTCGCCACAAAATTTACCTCTAGCCTTCACGTGTCCTTTCTCCAAAATCATTGTTTCGATTGCGGCCCACCTTCAACTTTTTAAAGTCTGCACACCTTCAATCCCTGCAATGCGATGGAACCGTCGATCTCACAATCTTGACAGTGCTCCTGAACTGACAGATCAGATCTAACCTTCTTAAATCAATGGATGTGATTTAATTCATGATCCGAGCTTTGGGAGTTTCAAATCTAAAACCCTACTTTCCTCCATATTCCAATATTCTAGAGTGGAATATCTATTGACATGTCTCCCTCTCAGATTAACAGTCAAGATCTCCTTCGGGTCTCCGGACTCCAGATATTTCAAATATCAACTTCTCGTTTCTTCTGACTGGATATCTTTTGAAATGGAATATCTGCTAAAATTTGCCCTCTTTAATCCAACGACTATCCTCCGCTCCAGAAGTTTGTCCTTTTCGACTCTTCGGTGCTTCACTTTTCTATGAACGCTTTCACCCGTAGTCAATGATCTATTGACACGTACCCTCCTACATAATCAATGATCATGAGTGACTTTGACACTTCGGGCTTCAAAAGTTTCAACTCCTATGCACTTGTTTCTACCAGAGTGCTTTCACCCAAATTCATAATCTTATGACACGTACCCCTCCTAGCGATCAACGACCAGGGTCTTCTTCGGGTCTTCGGTGTTCGGGAATTCGGGACTTTAGGCTAATCGCTTCTTCATTCTCCTCTGGAGAGGTCACCTACTGAATAAGTCATAGGCGGTGGAGACCACTTTCTGTCGGTTAACACTTCCACTTACATTGTCCTTCAATTGAACTAGATCAACGATTGAGAAAGCACCCGAAGTGATCTTCAGATCGAACGAATGAGAGTGACTTTAGACCTTCGTCCTTTGGGACTTTGGGACTTTCGACATTTGTTGGTGATGAAACTCCTGAAGTAAATATCCCAGAGTGACGTAGCTTTCTTATGCCACTTGTTGACATGGAACGAGACAATTTCCTCTTGACACTTGTCATCATATGATTATACCATTTGTACTTGCTGACATGGTCTTCCACATGTCATTGTTGACGTGGTCTTCTATATGTCCTTACTGACGTGGTCTGCCACATGTCCTTGCTAAGGTGGTCTACTGATGTGGGTGAGACGTGTTGGAAGTGTAGTGGAGGTGGAGGCAGAGTGCGGTAGTGGAGTGTGACGTGTAGCGGGTAGTGGAGTGTGATGTCAGAGCGCAGAGGTGGTATGTATGAGTGGTTTGGTGGTTTACTTGGAGGGGGGGGGTTAGGAGGAAAGTGGTAATGAGTGAGGGGGGTCCGATTTGATAGGAAGGTGACATGTATGAGGGTCCCACATGGAAAATACCACCAACTTGGACCCCCCCCCCCACGGTTAAAGGAAGAAAGGTTGGGGTCCGATATGCCCCATCAACCATAGATCTAAGTGCCCGATTATCGACTGCTAATATTAGCGTGCCCTTCTTCTAAATTATCCTATCCTTCCACTTTAGAATGATCTGACAGTCGTGAGGACTCTCGAAGAAAATCCACGATCAAGGATTTGGATCCGGATCATGTTTCTGTACAGTGCTTTCCCTTCTAAGATTTGATCTGTCCGGCTTGGAAATTTTTCTAAGTGTTTATGAGTCTCAACCTTTTCTCCTCCTGCGAGTCCGTCTCTGGGACCTCGTCTACACTTTTGGAAACTTCTATCTCTTCTGATCTTTCTCATCTTTTGTGCTCTCTAGGTTTGTTTCATTGTTTTTATTTCCATCAATGACAAGAACATTCTTCTTGTAAACATGCCAACAATATCCCCCTTTGGCATTGATGGAAACCCTGAAAGGTTGCACTATTCTTCTTATACCTCCAACTGTAGCTTACAGAAAACACCTTTTTCTCCCCCTTTAACATCAATGTCAAAGAAAACAGAGAGTGACTCTGTGCTCCCCCTAATCAGATATACTAGGAGCACTCTCCCCCTGATCAGATAGACTATTTTAAATTGATAACAGGGTCATGCCCAACTTCTAGCATAGATACTCAAACTGATTTTTTCCAAGTGATTTAGTGAAGATATCAACAATCTGATCTTTGGATGGAATATAATGCAAAGCAACAACAATCTTGTTTACCTGTTCCCTCAAGAAGTGATACTTGATGGGTATATGGTTGGTCTTGGAGTGAAATACATGATTCTTTTACACACTAATTGCACTAGTATTATCACAATGAATTGGGATCGGTGCATTATACTTTACCTCCAAGTCTGCAAGTGTCTAAATCATCCATAATAATTGGGTACATCAAGTGGCAGCTCCAATGTATTAAGCTTCTGTAGTCGATAAGGAAATGGAACCTTTCTTCTTTCTCAACCATGCTACAAGAGAATCTCCTAAGAAGAATGCACCTCCACTCGTGTTTTTCCATTCATCCATGCAGTTAGCCCAATCAACATATGACTAGAATGATAGTTGAAAATTCTGATTCCTAGGATACCATAGGCCATAGTTCATTGGTCCTTTCAAGTATCTGAATATTCTATTGACAGCTAACAGATGACTTTTTTTAGGTGCAACCTGATACCTTCCTACCATTCGAACAACATGCATTATGTCTGGACGGGATGTTGTGATGTACAATAGGTTTCCTATCATAGACCTATATGAACTTTTATAAACATCATGTGAGTCATCATCCTTGCTTAACTTGCATCCAGTGACCATAGGTGTGCTCATAGGTGTAGAATATTCCATTTGAAACCTTTTCAACATTTCTCTTAGATATTTCTCCTGAGAAATAAATATTCCTTCAGACCTCTAAGTAATTTGCAGACCAAGAAAAAATGATAGTTCCCCTATCATGGACATTTCAAATTCAGACTGCATGGCAGAAGAAAAACCATTGTACCAATGAAGCATTATTGCTTCTGAAGATGATGTCATCTACATAGACCAACCCAATGAGAAAATCATTATCCTTTGTTTTGATATATAGATTGTTGTCAATTGTTACTCTCTTGAACCCTTTGTCTTGAAGATACTTATCCAGTTTGTAATACCAGGCATGAGAAGCTTGTTTCAACCCATATAAGCCTTTCTTCAACTTGCAGACAAAGTCAAGGTTATCTAACAGTTGGAAACCCTCTGGTTGTTCCATATAGACTTCTTATTTTAGATATCCATTTAGAAAAGATAACTTGACATCCATTTGATAGACTTTAAACTGTTTATGACACACATAGGCAAGAAACATTCTAATAGCTTCTAATATTGCTACAGGCGCAAATGTTTCATCAAAATCCAGTCCTTGTATTTGAGCATATCCTTTGTAGACCAATCTAGGATTATTTCTTACAATATTTACTTTCTCATTCATCTTGTTTTTGTAGACCCAAGTGTCATTCTTTTCAATTTGGTCCAGTTCCTCATTCATTGATTTTAACCAATTTACATCTTTACTAGCTTCATTAAAGTTCTTAGGTTCCACCATGGATATGAAGGCTATATGTGATTTCTCGGTGTCTTTGATTATCCTTATCTTGGTTTGTACACCTTTGTCTTTCTCACCAATTATCTGACTTTCAGGATGATTCTTTTGAGTAATTTTGGAGGAAGGATTTGATGTTGATTGTTGTCCTGACTTTTCTTGTTTGGGTATATTTTCTCCACCTGATTCATCATATTCTTGTGAATCCAATATTTTTTGTTCTTTATCTTCATCATTCTCATCATATTTTTCATCTAGCTTAGTGCTTATTCTCTGTTGATCTTTTATAGGAGCTTCTTCATCAATTCAAACATCAATACAGTCTACTAATTTATGCATTATTTTGTTAAAGCATTTGTATCCTTTATTGTTCGTTGCATATCCTAAGAAGATACCTTCATCATCTCTACTATCAAATTTCCCCTGATGATCATCATTATTATTGATGTAGCATTTACTTCCAAATACTTTGAAGTGCTTGATTGATGTAGGTCGACCAAACCACAACTCATATGGAGTTTTGTCACTGTTCGGCCTTAGATGTGATTTTTTTAGAATATGAACAGTCATCTGAACAACCTCCACCCAGAAGGTTTGTGAAATTTCCCTTTCACTCATCATAGCCCTCAACATCTTCTGAACTGATCTATTTTGGCGTTCTACAACTCCATTTTGTTGAGGAGTACCTGGAATAGTATATTCTCTTTTAGTTCCATGTCTGTCACATAATTCTTTGAAATCTCTTGACAAAAACTCTCCTCCCCTGTCTAAGAGAATTTCCTTTAACTTCCTTCCTATATGATTCTCATCTAACACCTTAAACTTTTTGAACTTCTCAAACACATCAGATTTTTCTCTCAGAAAGGAAACCCACATAAGTCTGGAGACGTCATCAATGAATAGCATAAAGTAACGTTCTCCTCCAGTTCCTTCCTTTTGCAATGGTCCACACAAATCCATATGAACAATTTGAAGTGGTTTCTCTGAAGATGTAAAACTCTTCAATTTGAATTGAGCACGAGTCATCTTCCCCATTTGACAGGATTCACATACAAAGTTATCAGGCTTAGATATTCTTGGAAGGTCTTTCACAGTGCCTTCATTATTCAGTTTGACAATATGATCAAAATTCAAGTGTCCAAGCCTTCTGTATCATAACCAACTTTCATCAAGTTTGCTTAAATGACATTTCTCCTTATCTTCCTTTAGAACATATACATTGTTTTCAGTTCTAACCCCTTTTGCAATCAACTCTTCTATGTTTACTATCTTTATTTTACAATTCTTGGCAGTGAAAGTGGCTTCACGTCCTTTGTCACATATCTGACTGACACTAAGAAGATTATTCTTTAAACTATCAACAAATAATACATATTGAGATTTTCTTCTTCCATTACTTAAGCTTACTAGACCTTTACCTTTGATCTTTCCTGGAGAATCATTTCCAAAGGTCACACTCCCTAATTTATTTTCTTTGAGTAATAGAAACTTACTTTTTTCACCTATCATATGACTGGAGCATCCGTTGTTAATATACCGGGTGTCTTTTTGTCTTTGAGCTGACAACACTAATCCACACTTGTTATCTTCATTCTTCTTCCAATCCTTGACGTTTTCAGCTCTGTGATTTGAATGTCTTATAGTTTTTAAGCGACAGTCCGCAACTTTATGTCCATAATTATGGCAGATGTAACATTCTGGTTCATTGAATAAAAGATCATAACGATTTTTATGTGTAATTGGTGTCTTTTTCCCAGCCATCACATGATTTGCAGTCTATGGTTGTTTGTTACTTGGATGTCTCATTCTTTATTGTGGAAGATATTTATTCCTTGGTTGTCTTGATTTCTCATGTCTAAATCTTAAAGAACAATTTACAGCTTTGTGGCCAAAGTTAGAGAACTAAAAACAATATCCATAGAAAAAATATTTGTACCTGGAAAATGGTTGTCTTCTTTGAGCAAATCGATTTCTTCCATGCTGATGATTTCCTTGAGTAGAGGGTGTATTATTTTTTTGTTCTACATATTTGGTTCTGGTAGCTTTTCCTTCACTCCTTGGCTACTAATTCTCTTCCTTTGTTTCTGGAGGTTTGTTGTTGTCAATGGTTGTAGATTTGAAAAACTTGATGGATTCTTTGTTGCTTGGTTGACCACTACTTGATCCCTCTTCATAACCCAAACCAATTTTCAACTTTGAATTCCTTTGTTGATTCAGAATGGAGGCTAATCCTTCTGAGGCTTTAATACTTGTCATATTTTGATGATATAAGGCCTGAAATTTATCTAGATCTTTTCTGACAATCACTACTTCAGATTCCAATTTTTCACCTTTTGTTTAGGCTTCCTTCAATTTTTTTTTGAGGATGTCTTCAATATTCTTAGCTTCTTATAACTTAACCTTCAATAGAGAAATTTCTTCAGATGGTTCATTGCATGTTTTCTCATACCTGAGCAGTAATTGTTTTTGTTTTCTTTTCTTTTCTATGAGTCTATCAATCTCTTCCATGGAACTGACAAGTTCTCCTTCAAGATCTACTACCGTTTCACAATCAACGAACTCACTTCCTGTATATTCAATGTTTAGATATTATAAAGCTATTAGCATGATATCATTTATTTTATCTTCAATAGAAGAGTCACTGCTTTCATCATCTGAGGGATCATCATCATTGTTTACACAAAGGCTTTTCTTCTTAAAATTATTCTCTTTATAGACCTTCTTGTGTTTTTTATTCTCTTCATTGTCATATGTCTGATCCTTTCTTTTGTGAGGACACTTATATGCAAAATGACCTATCTTACCATAATTGAAACATTTGAAGGAAAGTTTACCTTTGTATTTTCCTTATCCTTTCTTTAGTCTTCTCACAAAATTTTCTTCAATCTCATCTATATCGAAGTCTATGTTTTTATCTACTTTAAAAGATGCCTCTCTTGTAGTGGATTTACCTTTGGTTATTCTCATTTCATAAGCAGTTAGTGTTCCAAGAAGTTGATCTAGTGTCAACATTTTGAGATTAGTTATTTCCTCTATAGCAAAGACCTTTGAGTTAAATCTATCAGGAAGAGATCTTAATATTTTCTAGAATAGAAAATATTCATCTATCATTTCACCTAGGCCTTTCATAGTGTTGACAAGTTCTTCTATAAGTAAGAATTACTTACTGATAGTTTCGTCTTCATCCATCTTTAACTGCTCAAATTTTAGTCTGCGAATTTGAAGTTTTGCGTCTTTCACCTTTTCATTACCTTCAAAACTACTTATCAGCTTGCCCCACATAACTTTTTTTGAATCACAGTGCATGAGTTTGACAAACTCAGCTTCAGCAAGTCCATTGAGAATGGCATTCATTTATTTTGCATTAAAGATAAACTCCATCTTATCATCTTTTGAGGCCAAGACTACAGGATTCACATATCTCGTTTCAACGACTTCCCAAACATCAACACCCAAAGACATTAAAAGTGTTCTCATTCTTATTTTCCATAAGGTAAAGTTTGTTCCATCAAACAGAAGGGGTCTATTAGTTGAACTTCCATCATGACTATTCATGTTCAAGCTTATGGATCTACCTTTGATCAAAGGCACCGACTCTGATACCAATTTTTGGAAATATAACTGAGAGGGGGGGGGGGTGAATCAATTATGTATATAAGCTTGAAATTTTTTTCTGTTATTTTCTGATTCTTTCTAGATTATTGTTTAATGTGTTGTTGATAACTTAACATGCATATATATACAAGATTTGATCAATCACATAGAATACACAGAGACACTGATTTTCATGAGGAAACCCATAAGGGTGAAAACCTCTTCTTCTTAGGATGTCAATCAAGCTCCAACTTTCATGTACATCACAGTCTTTAAGCTCCAACTCAAATATGAGGCTACAACCTCTGATAGCAAGCTACAACTTGCAGAGAGCACCAAATCTCAGATTTCTCTAGCACCAAATAGATGGAAGCACCAACTCCCAGGATTCTCTAGCACCCACTAGATGGAAGAACCAACTCCCATAATATCTTCTAGCACCAACTTTCGGGATATATTCTAGCACCAACTAGAATTTAGAGGACTGTAATCCTCCCTAGCACCACCCTACCACCCTGATTGAATCTTACAAAACTTTACCTACTTGCTCTATCTCTGATATGCTCTGTTACAACTCCATGTCTCCTCTTCCTCTTCTAGCTTCTATTACTCTGTTCCACTTCTATACTATGCTCTTTCTCATGCTGCTCAATTTCATACCTTTGTTCATCTTCTCTTCTTCCTTTATACTATGTGTTGTCTCTACATGCTATACATTGCACCTCTGATCTCCAGTTCAGGTCTTGTACCCGGTCACATTCTATCCACATGCATAATTATCGAAAAAGCACACTATCTTCTATGTTCTACATGTCTTTCTCACCTTGAGTCCTCTGCATGATCATCATGCAAACTCTTCATCTTCCCCGACAGTTATGCTATATCTTTTCATCATCAATGGTCGTTATCCAAAGATTATTTAGCTTCTCTGGCAGTTATCCTGAACATGTTCATCACTAGTGATTGTTATCCTGAGATTCTTTGGCTTCTCTGGCAGTCACAATTCTTCATCTTCTCTACCAGTTACAGTCAGTCATTTTTGGATTATTTGGCTTTTAATCCCCTTCCTTCACGTGACCACTATATGTGTCCATATGCCTATTCAAAAAGCGCTTTGCAATATTGATCTAACGAGTGCTAGCTCCTTCTTTTGATATGACCTTGGGCGATGAACTCAAGTGACCACACTATTGTGGGTGCGCCCAAAGGTGGTTTGAAACAAACTACGTTTTGCCCCGCAATTTACCTCTAGCCTCCATGTGTCCTTTCTCCAAAACCGTGGTTTCAATTGCGGCCCGACTTCATCTTTTTAAAGTTCACGCACCTTCAATCCCCGCAATGTGAGAGGACCATGAATCTCACATTCTTGACGATGCTCCTGAACTGATGGATCATATCTAACCTTCTTAAATCGACGGTTGTGATTTACTTCGTGATCCGAGCTCCAGGAGTTTCAAATCTCAAACCCTTATTTCCTCCGTACGCCAATCATTCAGAGTGTAAGATATATTTACATGTGTCCCTCTTGGATTAACGGTAGAGATCTCCTTCGGGTCTCCGAACTCCGGATATTTCAAATATCAACATCTCGTTTATTCTAACTGGATATCTTCCAAAATGGAAGATCTGCTGACATTTGTCCTCTTTAATCCAACGACTATCCTCCGCTCATGTACTTCGGCATTTTCGACTCTTTAGCAGTTTGATTTTCCATGAACATTTTCACCCGGAGTCAATGATCTATTGACACGTACCCTCCTACATGATCAATGATCATGAGTGACTTTGACACTTCAGGCTTCGAGAGTTTCAAATCCTATGCACTCATTTCTACTGGAGTGCTTTCACCTAAATGTATAATCTTCTGACACGTACCCCTCCTGGTGATCAATGACCAGGGTCTTCTTCATGTCTTCGTTGTTTGGGACTTCAGGACTTTAGGCTAATCACCGCTTCATTCTCCTTTGGAGTGATCACCTGTTGAATAATTCATTGGTGTTGGAGACTGCTTGTTGTCAGTTAACACTTCCACTTACACTGTCCTTCCACTGAACTAGATTAACGGTTGAGAATGCACTCGAAGTGATCTTCAGATCGGATGGCTGAGAGTGACTTTGAACCTTCGTCCTTCAGGACTTGGGGAATTTTGACATTTTTTGGTGATGAAACTCCCGAATTAAATCTCTCGGAGCGACGTAGCTTGCTTACGTCACTTGTTGACATGGCACGAGCCAATTTCCTCTTGACACTTGTCATCATCTGATTATGCCATCTGTACTTGTTGACATGGTCTTCCACATGTCCTTGTTGACATGGTATTCCACATGTCCTTGCTGACATGGTCTACCACATGTCCTTGTTGAGGTGGTTGTTGATGTGGGTGAGACGTGTAGGCAGTGTAGTGGAGGTGGAGGCAGAGCATGGTAGTGGAGTGTGACGTGTAGCAGGTAGTGGAGTGTGACGTCGGAGCGTGGAGGTGGTATGTATGAGTGGTTTAGTGGTTTAATCAGAGGGGGGGTTAGGAAGTAAGTGGTAATGAGCAAGGGGGGTCTGAGTTGACAGGAAGGTGACATGTATGAGGGTCCAGTTATCGCACAATTTGTAGTAAGGATAAAATATAGAAATGAAGAGGCAAACTGGTGTAACTTGAACCAATCCCATCCAATGTCACCTCTATGGGATGGTTCTTTATGTTTAGGGAGGTAAGGCCCAAGGGAGACATCCCCGGTGACCTGGGTTTTTGAGAAGGCAAAGGATTGTAAGACAAAAGGTAAATTCCCCCCTCACAAGTCACCACCGAGTAGATAGTTTGGCTAATAGCCAATAAAGAGAAGTATAACCAAAAAATAGAGATGCACATTCCTGAGACAAAGCAACAAGAAACAAATATATGCAATCTTACTCACTTGGTTAGTACTTCATATAATCAATGACTATCTAATATATATAAGAAATTGAATAATAAATATTGATGAAGTCAATGTTTATAAAATAGCAATGATGCACAATGTCACTTCTTCAATAAATGCTAAGAAAACATGACATTCAATGTAACAATCAATAATTCATTCAAGTAATTCCATTAAATAACCATTCAATTGCTCAAAAGTAGGACGATAGTTGCACAATGATGTTAATGGAAAGATATAACGACATCATTTAGTTAGTAGGGTTAGTCTTAGGCTAGGGTTAGAATAGTTAGGGTTTTGTTCAAAGTATTAAGAGTTGTTTTTTATCACAAGTACTCACACACTAGGCCTTAGATCAGTGTGTTTCTAGGGTTAATGGAGTCAAAAGGAGGATGCAGAAGTTGAAGGATCAAATATGATAGTAAGACTAAGGATGGGAGGGTCAAGCCTTGAAGTGTTGATAGGGAAAGGCCTCAAGGACAAAACCCTAGGGGAGAGAGGCTCACTTTGGTGTAGGGGAACTAGGCCTAAGTGCTCTCTCCTCCTTAATTAGGTCAATCGAAAAAAAAAATGGATGGCTCAGAAAGTGGCATAAAACTAAGACAAGAGGTTTTGTAGGCAACGTGTTTCTATGGCAAGGCTTCACCAAGCAAACCCTAGGGAAAATTGGCTCATCAAGGTGTAGGGGAACTAGGCCTTGATGCATTTTCTCCTTCTTAGCTTCAGAAAAGTAAAACAGCTATCATAGGAGAAGACATACTTGAGTGTTGCTAAGGCAAGGCTCAATCCTCTTCAACAAGGGCTAGAAAGAGAAGAGTGTTGCTAAGGAAAGGCTCTATCTCACTTCAACAAACAAAATGGCTAGAAATCTTGATGGGGACCTGAGACAAGGACCTTCTATGTGTGATTGTCCCCTAGGGTTTAAACCAACAAATTATAACCATAAATTCAAGATAAATAACACTACAACCATTCATTCAAGAATATTTGCAGAAATTTACTTACATTTAACGAAGAAATCAAGTAGAAAACCCTAGTTGTAACACCTTCCACCAAGATAAATGCCAAAAATGCCAATAAAATACTTCCTTCAACAAGTGCGCCTCATTCAGCCAAGAAATCCAAGTGTAGCACAAATTTCAGACCTCACTAATGAGTGAGTGAGAGATGATGAAAAGATGAGAGTAAAAACCCTCAATTTATACTGTACCATGACCTAATTTCACTTTTAGGTCATAAAAAGGCCGACAAGGCCAAAATAATAAAAATCGTATTGTTTTTACATTAAATGCTTAAATTAAAACCCTAATCAAGCTAAAGAGAGACGTCATGCCCCTTTTAGGGTGAAGTTGGCCCCTTCTAGGGAAAATGTAGCATCCTGGAGAAAAACGTTAGCCCTTCTTGGGCTTCTCCAACCTGCCACACGTGCCAACACTACCAAATCTTCCTCCCAATATGTCCACAAGGCTAGATGACATCATGATCATAATGGGTGATGTCCTGGGCCTTCCAGGGTCAACGTTCCAATGGAGGAGGGACAACCCCCCTTAGTCAAGATCTACCAGGGTGCCTCTGGTGGAACGTCCTCCTCTTCTCTGGTGCAAAGCCTCTGACCATCTCTTTCCTGTCACTACCCCGTGATGGGGTCTCAGCATCCATCTGGTGGGGTATTCAACCCCATGGAGGTCCAAATTGATCATCTCCCCATGTGTATTGGTCCAATATGGTATCTTTCCATTGGGCATGATCCTGCAGATCAACAACTACACCCTCCATGGTCTCATAATTCACAGGGATCATAGCAATGTCAATCACATCTCATCATCAATATTATTAAACATGTGAATAAAACCCCTATTATCCCAATTAAAATCTCAAATACATTATACAAGCCTACAATACAAGTTTGGAGAAAGTGACAGGGCATCCTATTGGGCTAGTGTCAACTGGAAGAGGAAAGTTTCCGGAAGAGACCTCATCTAAGCCATGCAAGTGGGTGATATGGATAAGGGATGTCCATGCAAGTGGGTGAAATGATAGCAGATGGTGCAAAGATTTACCTGTGGGTGCCTTTGTAGAAGGTGAGCTGCACCTGTTGTGGATGCAAATTTTTCCAAGCCCATTTATGCCTTTTATTGTTTTTTCTTTATTGTTTTTTCTTCAATGTGATAATCAGAGGACACTTCCTTGGCGTGGTGACCAGTGGTGACAGTTTTACCCACAAGTACTTTCACATAAATGAGAAGGCTGTCTCGTGATGATACCCCCTTTCCCTTGGCCATGCACATAAGGGTCACCACCTGTTGGCAGCCATATCAATCTCTATTTTTATAAGCTGCCTACACAGGGTTTTTAATTTCTCATTACTCATCGCAACCTTTCTCATTTAAACGACACCATTATACGTCGCCTTTTACATACCTTCTTTTCGATTCTGTTTTCATAACTGCAAGTATGAAAACGAAACGGTTCAAATTCATGTTTGATTTCATCAAAGGGTTGATTTTTATGGTTTATCATCGATTTGTTTCATTTAGTTATGAGCATGGTTGTCTCATGGTATAATTCCTTGGCCTCAAACACACCATTGGTTACAAAACAACACCCATTTAGTATTTGACTATTGTTAATTTGGTGTTGATTTATAAAATCTTTGACACAATGGTTTGTTTGACACATTGATTTTTTGGTCAAATCATGGTTCATTTGACATTTTGATCAAATTTTTTTGGATATGCATTGTTATGATTTGCATGTACCATTACACCAAGGTGTCGTTCCAAGTACCACCCGATATGATGTTATTGCATGGCCTCGATCTACACCACTATCCTCACACGCATAACATTAACGCTTTGCCCTTGCTGCCTTTGCATTGTGTTGGGGAAGCTCAGGGAAAATGGCTCTGTTTCTTTTCTATCAAACCCTATCGTCGAATACCCTGTTGATTTCTTGCTATTAGCCATGGCTCCTGTAGTGAGAATTGAACCCAACGGTGTCTAGACTTTGTTATTTTTTTATAATGCCAGAGAAGAATTCTTAGGCTAACCCCGTAATTGCCTCCCAGAGACACGTTTTTGCGTGAGCGATTCTGAGCAAACGATTTTGAATTAGATCAAACCTTTGAAAACCCAGAACCGAAATGAGCCCTTTTACCTTCTTTGTGGGTGGTTTCCTCATAAATTGGGTCATTACAGAGATATATATCGTCTTTTATAGGTCAAATATCATATTTTCTCTGTGGCTGAAAGGTGCGTTTTGATCTGGTTCCAAGTGTTGAAACATTTGTGACTTCTCCAGGCCTATGCCTCAGAACCCCTCTCACTCGTCCAACCTTGTGCCTCAGCCTTCTGTGAACCCTTGATCAATCCAAATATTTTCAAGCAGTCTATCAGCAAGTTATACATCCACAGGCTCTGTTGTCTTTAAAAACGTGGAGGCGGCCACTGCCATTATCAATTCGAAAATAGCTTGATTAAAACGAATCCCTGAATCTGAGGTATGGTATTTTAAAAGTAATTTTAAGATGATTTTGTTTTGTTTTGAATTAGAATACAATATTTGTTTTCTCAAATTGCATCTATTTATGTTTGGATTGATTTGATAAAACATGATTCTGGTTATAATTATAGCTAGCTAACAAAATCGTGAGATTCTGTAGCTAGTTACTAAAATTCGAATTTGTTGATTTTACAACTAAAATGCAATATGAAATCATGTATTCTTGTGTGTTTTCAGGTACATACAAATTCTAAAGGAGATTGGATCGCTAGTGGCATCTCTGAACATGCTATTTCTTTACATGGTTTTAGATTAGGCTGTTGGTTTTGCATAGAAATGGGAATTTGGGAGATTGTATTCCCCACGATTTTTGGAACAAATTTGATAATTTCCACAGGGAATGTTTTGATCCTRTGGCCTTTATAAATGTATTATTTTGTAAACAAAGACCATCGTTTCCTGGGAGTAGAAACTATGGATTGGTGATACACAAACTTGAATGAAAGTGGATATTTGCACAACTTTAGCTTCAATATATCATATTTTTGTTCAAGTTTTGCTCATTTCGATTTGTAATCAAGTTTTGACTACTTTAGATATAATTTGTTATAGGTTGATGTGATGGGATTTATATGGTGTCCATGTTTTTATGTCTCTCATTTTATATACATCAATTAATTTGTTCACATTTGATGATTAGGAGGTTGATCTTCTTTATTCAATGAGCAGTTATATGCAAATTTTCATACTCAAATTTATCTTAATATGATCATTTGTCAAATTATAAATCGTTGTCATTACATATCTTACTTGTTCTGTCATTAGCATTCAAAGCGTTATTTCTTCACGTTTACGAGAAGCATTGGGAAAATCTGGTGTGGGTTGACCTCATCAAAAAGCAAGCATAGATGCTATGCACAGGACACATATGAGATGTGATTACAGGTTAGTTTGCTAGTTGTGTTTTATTAGTTTAATT
Source organism: Picea engelmannii (assembly GCA_009831015.1). NCBI lineage: Eukaryota > Viridiplantae > Streptophyta > Pinopsida > Pinales > Pinaceae > Picea > Picea engelmannii. The sequence continues at coordinate 273,575 of ML791770.1, read as the reverse complement.
AATATAATAATTTCCTATAGTTTAGATACATTGTATTGATTGTTATTTTTATTTCTCAACTAGATAGTTGTCATTTCATTTCTTGTTCCTAAAATTTATAAAAAAAATCAAAAATACTGAACAATAGCTTCACTGTCAATTCATATATGATTTTCGCAGGTTTTCGATAAAAAATTTGCATTTTGTGAATACTATACATATAATAGAAATACAAATATATCGATACACTATATATTTAATAAGTAGAACTATTATTCTGTTAGTTAGTAAAACTGTAAATATATTTTAGATTGTATATAGTTTTCAGCAGCAGTTTGTTTTTCATTTAGTTAGTTTCTTTAGTTTTTTGTCTTTTCACTTTCATAGGACTTAGGTCGGCTAACGGAGCCGCTAAACCCGTCGGAGTGGATTAATCCAAAAGGCTTGGGTTATTTAGACAACTCTGGATCGAATTCACTTCTCCAGTTGACGAGCGTTCAATTTCGCCCATCAACACCACCCTGGTGTGGTAACCATATGGTGGTAATGTCATACTGCTATGTACCCATGGACCTAATAGGTTGGCTCATGATGAGACCCCATATCCTCTTACTAGGTCTTGTTTTATTATTTTACGGGTCCCTCTTGTTTCTTACTGAGAATCCTTTTATTGCTTTCTTGGGGATCCCTAGGTGAAGCATCTCAAGGTTTTATTCTAAGGATTTTATCTTTTTCCAGCTTGCTTTTACCTTCTAGGCCTTTAGCCCCTTCTTCCCACGAGGTTAGGTGCAGTCCTCAAATGATAGGTTAACCCAGTGCCCAGACAAGTGTAATGGGATAGATGAGAAGGAAGAAAGACAAAAAAGCGGTGCTATGAAGGGAGCGGGCGATGTCTTTTCAGAAATCCCCTCAGTGCCAAACCAGAACCTACAGACATAACTCGTGGAGAAAGAACCATCTCTGACACAATACCAAGCCGATAGTGATGGATGTTATTGTTGATGGCAAGGTAGAGGCACTGAAAGGGAGAAAATATGGGCCCTCCATGGTCATGCTAAATTCGATCCGACTCTCGGTAATCCATGTCTAGGACATGTGGGCCCCGATACATGATCTCCTAGTTATCCCTAAAAGTGGGGGATAACAGGTCCCACATGGGAAATACCACCAACTTGAACTCACCCCATGGTTAAAGGGAGAAAGGTTGGGGGGGGGGGGGTCTGATATGCCCTATAGACTATAGATATGAGTGCTCGATTATCGACCGCTGATATTAGCGTGCCCTTCTTCTAACTTATCATGTCCTTCCATTTTAGAATGATCTAATGGTCATGAGGACTCTAGAAGAAGATCCACGATCAAGGATTTTGATCTGGATCACATTTTTGTACAACGCTTTCCCTTCTGATCTTCGATCTCTTCGACTTAGAAATATTTCTAAGTGTTCATGGTCTCGACCTTTACTCCTCCTGTGAGTCTGTCTCTGGGACCTCGTCTACACTTTTGGAAACCGCTATCTCTTTTGAGATTTATCGTCTTCTACACTCTCGAGGTTGGGTTCATTGTTGTTCTTTCCATCAATGACAAGCACATTCTTCCTTTAAACATGCCAACACACTGTTGCATGTATACCGACCATGAATAAAGATTTATGGGGGAATAATCTCCACTAGGTAGGGTAAGGGAGAGGGATAAGTGTATAGGCCTAGGGGATAAGCTAGAGGGATTACCTCTAAGGGAATAATAGTTTTATTAATATTTCCTAAAGTCTAAGGTGGACATGATCAGTGTTGTCATAAGTTCCTGGAAAGGGAACAAGTGCTAAGTGGAACTCATGCAATTGCAGGAAGACAGGTGTCGACCTGGGCGCATGCAGTTAAATCTGGAAATATAGCTTGTTGGGGGGTTCGCTTCCCATTCTCACGTTCCTCCTCATCATTCTCATGACATGTACAATTCTTTGGAAGTCTATCACCCTTCCTGATTCACCAAGATTCACTCACTGAACCAGTTCTCCATCGTCAACCTCTGCATCTAGCACGCACCTTGAGATCCTACCGTCTTACTTGATTTATCCCGTGTGTCTCTTTTGAATCTGACACACCCTGTAAGTGCCTGAGCCATGTTGTGTCTTAATTGTTGGCTGTTGCAACCCACACAGTTCCTTGAATGAGTGTGGCTTGCTGCCATCGTCTGTTCTTTACTGAGCTTGTTGTGTCATCACCTTACTGGAATTGACTTAGAAGTTGGACTAAAGAAGAAGGTTTCCAAGCCCGTGGTTTGAAGAGGTGGGTTTTCAGGCCTGTGGATTGAAGAAGCAGGTTGTCAAGACTACAAGTAACTCTCTCCAGGTGAGAGAGGTTGTTGGGGAAGTGATTTCCTATAAGGAAACAAACTATATATATAGTACTCTGATAATTCATGTCCAGTCTGTTGTTGAAGCCCTGGAAGGGAAGTGGGGCAGACAAACGACTATTGATAAGATAAGGGGCACACTTCCTAGTGTGGGACAAACATGTGGGGAATGAGAGGTTGTAGGATGTTAGTGTGAGCTAACTCCTGGGGAATAATCCTTCCTCTTGACCCGTGTGACTTTCCCATTGCCCTTTCCAAGCCTAAGAATCCCTTGCCTGGTGGATTTTAGTACCAGCTTGGGGGTGACCCACTGCTGAGCGTGATGAGTAGTTGGGTATAATGTTGGGAGGTTCATGGAAGGTTTGAATGCAGTTGGTGGTCATCTGTTAAAGGATAAGTACCAAATCTATGTGATTGTATGTTGTGTAATTGTACATGTTTTATAATTGATGAGTAATGCCTGGATATTTCATGTATGATGTATGCATATAATGTTTGTATGTTTTAATGTTATTTCTACATGAATAATGATATTAATAGAATGTTGTAACTGATAATTTTCATTAGATATGCATGCTTATAAATTTACAAATTGGTATCAGAGCTTGTTGGAAAAAGATAAGGTTGTTTGGGTAGCTTTACCCAACAAAGGTTGATGGTCGGGGCCATTACACATTGCCTCATCCTTGATGGAATAATGGATTAGAAACCCAAAAGAGAAATACCAAGGAGGTTCACATTTCTAGAAGGTGGTATCCATATCATCACCTATCATCACAAATCATCTATCCTAGAAAATTGGAAATGGCGCTCCAGTATGAATAGGGATAGACAGATGGGTAGGGAAATATAAATTGTATAACTTGCCTCTACAACTCTTGAATGCCCTTAGAAAGAAAAATATCATCATATTGAATCAAGTTGTAGAAGCACTTGATACTTCCCTACAATGATGCCACTTTTTGCAAAACATTCGTCTTTATGGTATAGAGGGTCAAATTTGGAATGATTACACAAAGGGACTCTACCAAGATGGTATTAATTTAAGATATGAATATGATAGTTTATTGTGTGGATCAAATCAAAACACTGGAAAGAACAATGTCTAGATTGGTTATAGGCTTCAATCCCCTACCATTGATCTGGATCCATCGAAGTGGTGATGGTAAAGTCTATGGAAAATAATATCCCCTCCTAAGAATATTTTAGTCTCCTATATCACTCTTAAAGGGTCCATTCCAACCTAGAATATGTTATATCAAAGAGGATGGATAATACCAAGTAGGGGCCCTTTATGTGGGGGCCAGGAGTAAACCATATCTCACATTTTTCTTTATTGGCATTTCTCATTAGAGGGTTGGACCAACTTCCATCCATTATGTAAGACACCACAACAATGGTTTATGTAAAATATCAGAGGTTCTCTCAATCACTAGTTATCCATGGAAAATGAGATGGATAAAGGATTGACCATGGAATTCATTTGGTCCATTTGGTCATCACATGATGAAAGTTTATTTTATGATAAAACACCAAATGTCTACAAATTTTGTATAAACTAAAGACAAGTTGAGCAACATAAACCCCCAAAATCAAATCTTAGACTCCTCATATAATATCCCCTCCAACATATGATCTTTCCATCTCTCAAGGATAGTTTGGTGGGGCATCATAGGGTAATCCAAGTATAGTTCCTAGATTGGTTAAAGGAAAGTATAGTGTTTGGATTGGTGATAGGCTTCAATTCCTTGACATTGATCTGGATCCATTGAAGTGGTGGTGGTCAAGTATATGGAAAATAACAACCCATCCTAAGACTATTTTACACTCTTGGATCACTCTTAAAGGGTCCATTTCAACCTGGGATATGTTATGTCAGAGAAGATGGATCAAACCAAGAAGGGTCCCTCTATGTTCAAAGAAGGAGAAAAACATATCTCACATTTTTATTTATTTTCATTTCTCAATGGATGGTTAGACCAAAACCCATCCATTATGTAAGACACCACAACAAGGGTTCAAGAAAAACATAAGAGATTCTCTCAATCACTAGATATCCATGGAAAATGAGATGGATAAAGGACTAGCATTGGGAATGAGGTGGATAAAGGATTGGCCTTGGAAGTCATCTGGTCCATTTGGTTAGCATGCAATGAAATCATATTTTAGGATAAATCACCATATGTCCATAGGATTTTATATAAACTAATGGAAATCCAAGCATCATCGACCCCCTAGATCAAATATCAAACTCCTCAAATAATATCCCCTCCAGCATAGGATATCTCTATCCCTTAAGGACACTTTGATGGGGAATCACATTTTGGTTAGATATTAATTCCATTTGGTGAGAAACTACAATTCAATCTTGGCCTAGGCATAGCCAATAATAATAGTCTAGCAAAATTATGTGCGGTCACAACTCTACTATATCTGACATTGGAGATTGACATAAAATAACTAGAAATCTATGGAGATTCATAGGTAATTATTGGATGGTTAACATGAATTTAATTACAACTCATTATATTTCATCAGGAATGGATAATATCAACAAGAGAAATTAGTTACAAGTTCTAGGTAATCTCTTTCACTCATATATACGAAGACCTATACCTTGAGGAATACGATCTTGCAAATTTGGTAGTATATGAGCCCCCCCTTGCAACTTGTTCATAGAACATTCCATAAAGAGAATCCACATGACCAAACATAGATCAATTTTTTGATTGGGATGGGGAGGTGAAGTTGTCTTTTTTGTTTCTTCCCACTGGTTTAGATCTTTTTTTAACATATTTGTATTGATTTTAGTGAGGTTCTATGATTTATAATCAGAAATCACTTAAATTGACATCATATCAATAGAATTCAAGACCACTCTAGATGTATATAGAACCCTATAGACAAAATATTGAAACATTTTGTATCAGGCTTAATGTTGTATATAATTACTTTGATTAGTAATAAAAATAGACTTTTTTTCATTTTGAAAAAAAAATGTATTTCGTATAAAGTTGATATTGAAATATTTTACTTAAGTTGAACATTTAAAATATTTTATCTATGGTCAACATTGAATTTTTTTTTACTAATATATTTTTTAATCTAAGTTGTCAACTCCATGTTGAGCATGCAAGGAATTACTCATATCCCTCATACTGGGTTGTAGCGAGTGATCTCCCTATAATTACTTTGTGTGTGTGTGTGTGCGCGCGCGCACGCGCGCTCTTTCCAAACTTCAATATTCTATTCAAATGATTAGTTATTTTCTCTAGTTTCTTTCTTAAGGAAACGATTTCAACCTTTATCTTCTCACAATTTTCTTCCTTTTCTTTCAGTTGAATCCTTGCCACTTCTTCCATCCTCTTTGCATGTTCTAATTGAGTCTTTGGGATGATAATTGTCTTCTATGTTTCTTCAAGATCATGTTCCTCCTCTTCTTATTTATGCAATTTATTTTCCTTATTTCCATTCTTTTCTTTGAGTCTGTCTATTTCTTCTAAGTCAATAATGAGTTATGCTTCAAGATCCTCTTCCACTTCAATCTCATGATTTCCTTCTTCTCTCGAAGATGTGCTTCTATTTTATGATTCATCATATTTTGATTTTAGGGACGTGAAGATAATCTCATGTGTTTCACTATCATTTTCATCAAAAAAATTGTTGTCCTCATTGATATGTATATTATTCCTTTGTCTATAAGACTTTTCTCTCTTCTCATTCTTGTCAATCTTGTAATTTCTGAATCTGAAATCATTGTTTTCATTTTTCTTTCCAAATTTTAAATTAGGGAATTTAATTGCACAGTGTCCTACTTATTCACAATTAACACATTTAAAAAGAGGCTTACCTTTATTTTTTCTTGATCCTTTATTCAGATTCCTAGCAAAGTTGGCTTCTTCAGTATCTGATGTATTGTCTGAGCTATCACTTAATTCATTTTTCTTGTCCATTTTGACATTTCTAAGGCTCTTGTTTTGCACAAAGATCATATATCTTGTCCCAAAGCTCTTTAGTCGATGTACATTGTCTCACTTTGGCTCTTTTTGAATCCAATAATCCATTCAAAATGGCATTCATAGCCATTGTATTGTTTTCACTTGTGTCCATTTTAACTACATCTGTTGGTGGAGTTTTAGAGGGTGTGTAACTAGTGACAACTTGTTTCCATACATTAAACCCCAGTGCCTGCAAATATGTCTTCATTTGTATGCTCTGAAATACAAATTTAGTTCCATCGAACAAGGGATATGACATCCAATCGATGTGTGCTATAGGGATTCACCTTCAAGTGGTTAGACTATTTGAAAGGAACCTTCTTTGATACCAATTGTTAGCAGACTTACTTATGCTGAGAGGGTTGGGGGGGGGGTAAATCAATATAAGACTACTTTTTCTTTTCTTAAAATATTTCCTTACAATGTTTATTAATATGTCATTTTAACAACTGTAACGTTTAATGATAAATATGCAACCATGCAATCCATAGTACACATAGATTTAACGTGGAAACCCAAATGGGAAAAACCAAAAAATAATTATTTTATAAGATTATGTAGGCACCTGCCTATTGTTACAATGCTTGCAGGCACCAACTTGCAAGAGACACCAATCTTCTCTCCTAAGAACCAACTCAATAATAATGTCTACAGGCTACCAACTTGCAGGAGACACCAATACCCTTAGTTGAGCACCAACTTGGCTCACCCTATAGGAACCAACCTGCAGTTGCTATATTCGCAGACACCCACCTTCAGGAGATAGTAATCCCCTTAGTTGAGAACCAACTCAACACTTACTATAGGCTATAACCTACAACTGCAATATTTTGCAGGCACCAACCTGCAGGAGACACTGATCTCCTCAAGATGTCAATAATATCAAATGCATATTTCCTTCAAGTATTCACCAGTACAAATATGTTTCTTTATCTCTATTGTCAAAAAAAATTCCATTGATTCATAATCTTCATGTTTCCAGAAGTTCCTTAGACCTGGCACCTCCTATCCACTCTTAGAAAATCACATCCTTATTCCTTTCATATTCTGCCACTTGAAAACATCTAAGCTTTATCTCTCTCTCTCACTTTTTCATTCTTCCAGACTTACTCTCCCTTGAGCGTAAGAGCCTTACAATATTTACTCACACGCATCCTCTTTCAGACACTCGCATACTTGGACCTCAGAGCCTTGGAGATTCATCTCGCTTACTCTTTCATACATATCCTTTCATGCTCACATATCCACTCTACTCAAAATATATTCAGGAAATTTTATTTATATAGAGAATATATTCAATGATTTGTCAACAAGAAATATTGCTAATGAGGTAAGCTCCAATTTCCTTAGGATCTTCTGCAAAAATATTCTTTGAAACATGTTTCTATTTCCTCCAATTTGTCATGTTATCCTTTCTTTTTTCATGTTACAAACCATGATACTCAACAACCATCCAATATAACCTTGATTTGATCTAGGCCATTGATTTTTTCTTGTTCTCTTTCTAATACAACACACAATCGACCTCATTTTTCCAAAATCGTTGGATCTGGTTCTTGGTCAATTCTCATTCGTTGATCTATTTCTCATATATAGGGACTACTCCCCCTATTGATCATCGGGATATCGGGCCCATTCAAATTAGCACCAGTATGGAACCTTTCCCATAGAATCATGTTACCGAACCACTTGTCTATCGGGGCACCGACCCATCATCCCCTATGATATCAGACTATCAGGCTACCGGGCCCCCAGGCTTTAACACTTCACAACAATATCTCCAATATATGATATGGAAACTTGCTTCATGGAACTATGATATCGGGCTATCGGGCCCTTGACCCTCTGACACTTCAATTATACTCCCTACGCATCATGCATTGGATCAAACTAAGAAAAAATCTTAGTCATTGATTTATTGAGTCCAAACATTTTCATATCATGTTATTGATACCATCAGGTATCAGGCCATTAGTCCCTCGAGGTATCAACCCATCGACCCCCTGAGTCTTCAACATTGCATTGATCCATCTTTCGGTATGCGATATGACCTTCCACCTAATGTGATCTCCACGTAGACTCCCTCTATGTGACTGGATGACATGGATCTATCATGGCTTCTTATGTGTCTAGTGGCCCACCAGGTGCTAAGCACTCGAGACTTCAAAACTAAAATTCTTCTCAAATCCTATGATATATGATATGTCAATATTGGGCATCGGGCCACCAAGACTTCAACACTACACTGACACTTCATCCTTCTCGTATCCAATTCGTCGATATGAAACCTTTTCACTTTTTGTTCCAACCATTAGGTGACATGGCAGATGAGGTGGCCTCCTTGTGGATAATAATATTGACTTGGTTGTTGTGTTGGAGTGGAGGATGTCATCGCTTCCATGTGGCTCTGATATGGCTACTAATGTGGCATATGAGCTATCCCACTAGGATATTTAACCTTAATCCATAACACTCACATATCTATCGATATTTGTTAGCTTGAGGTTCTGATCCTTGGATCTTAGTCGGTTATCTCCAATGATCAACATTCAAGATTTCACTAGTTCTGAGTCCACTTTTCTTCATAGAAAAAGTTAACGTCGTGCACATAGTTCCATGTCTTGCTTGTTTTCATTCAAACATTAAAATGTGGTCTTTTCATTATAAATCCTCCAAACATGATTTTCCCAATGAATGTGGGATAAATCAATTTTTTCCATTTCACCTCGGTCTGGTTAACCATGAACTCTCTTTCCAAGCTCATTGTTGCTTAGTCCACCTCCTCGATCTCGTTTCTTTATTTGCAGGTTCTTCTCATTCAACGTTCAATTATCATTTATCATCATACTTGTGCAGTCCCTCAATTCTTATTCAACGATATTGTCTCCTCTTTCTTCCACTTGTCATTTTCTCTTCAAACTACTGCTTCATGCACAATCATCTCTCAGTTTTCATTTTTTGTTCAAGGTGAACACATGGCCATGTGCACAGAACCTCATTGACGTGTAGGGACATTCATATTCTCCCCCTACCTGTGACATCAATGACATCCATGATTTTCATAGTCAGGTTTACCTTTGAAATCAATGACAACACAATTTCCAACATAGGGTATCAAATAGGACCTTATTTTTTTCCTAAAACCAAAATTATACATCTTTACAATTGTTTTCAAGACCAAAATACATTTTCCAAACTCCATTAATACTTTTTCCAACACTACAATTCCATTTTTTCTTGTGATTAAAATCTATTTCAAGATCTTTATAAAAATACACTTATTCATTTTTTTTATTATAGTAAACAAAATAAGGGTATGTTGTCTTGTTTCAATGATAATTACCTTTGTTTTATCTATATTTACAAGCATCCAAAAGTTAGTATAAAAATATTTGATAATTTTAAGGTGGTTATTGAGTTCATAGGGGAATATTGCTAAAATGACAATATCAATCACATATAAAAGGAGGGTGATTATTAATATTGATAGTGTCATTCTTGCATAAATTGTTTCCTCTAGATAATCATCTAACTTGTCAATATAAATACAAAAAAAATAATAGAAGATAGAGTACCACCTTGCTTAAACCCTATATTACAATTGAATTCATCTACCATCCCTTGTTATTACTAAGATTGGCAATTACCCCCTCCTAAAACCTTATTGTTGCATTCCTCAACCCAAAAGGAACCCAAATATCTTCTAACATTTTCCAGGGGTTATTTCTAGGAATTTTGTTAAAATCTTTTCTAAAATCAACAAAACAAAGAAGATTAACTTGTTGTTTCGGCAATCCTCACCTAATATCCTAATATCAATTATGTGGTTAAAGTTAAATGACAAATTCATAAATGATCCCTCATTTCATCTCTCTTATCATGATTTTTGAGCCTCAAGATAATTTTCTTCTCTTGTATTAATCCATACAACTTAACCACAATAGAGCTTATCATAATAGTCTTATAAATTAAAGGATTATTTTTGTCACTACTTTTAAAAATCAAAATAATAAATATTTCCATCCAAAGATTAGGAAAGTCTTCATTAAATGCTCGATTAAAAGGGTTATTAATGTGAGGAATAATAATATAAATTTTGATATTTAACAGTTTATCATGATAACCTTCAATGTCTTCATCTTTCCCTTTTGTATGGCACTTAATTCCAGACTCAATGTCCTCTATAGTAAAATATTTTTCCATCATGCAAAGGGTTACTATGTGAGCTAAAACATTATGGAATTCATAGATATTCTTAAGGTACAAGTTTAGCACCTAAAATGAGCCAAATTATGAAATGTAGCACCTAAAATTCAAGTTAAAATGTTTCTCTAAATATTTTTCGATTGAAATATAGAAAGGTTTGGGAGTATTTTTCTTTTTAATTTTGTACTGCCACCTCTTTCTTTTATCAATACTTCTATACTCTTTTAATTTGATCGTTTTGAAATATTTTTCTGAGGAGTCTAACTTTTTCTTAGAAATCTTGTAATTTTGATCATGCCTAGGATTAGTCAACTTGTTTTTCTTTTTTTTAAATGTATCGAAAGAGTAATTGCATATGCAAGTTGAAATATTTAATGTAAAGTTATGATTTATGTCCTAAACAATGTTTTTATTAGAGGGGAAGTTGAAATCCTTTTTTAAATCATTACAAAAAGGTCAATATTAGTTTTATAAAAAAAATTAGTGATTTCCAATTCTAGAATACTCTTCATAAGGATTCTTACACAAGTTTATATTTAGAGTAAAGATTGAGGGCCTGCGATCTGAAAGAGGGTCATGGTTTTCAGACTTACAAATTTTATCAATTTGATTAATCAATGAGATGGGCGAAATAACATAGTCAACTATGATCATGGAAGTAGGAAAGGATGAATAACTCATGGATTACATCAGAGACCCATATGAAGGCTTTCAAATATTCATCTATTTAGTTTCTAGAGGGAAATACTTAGCCCTAAAGAATATATATTTTACTCAAAGAGTGGTCGAGATAGATGGAAAATAAACTTTAAAACCTATACCCAAAGTGGATTAGGTGTCAGTATGTATTGGATATGAAAATGGTGTTAGAAAAGGTCTTGAAATCATTTGTATGCCCAAATATGGAGTTGGAATTGCTAAGATGGTGATGGGACAGATGGGGGTGGTTTCGATACTAGATTGATGGCCAAATCACAGATCTTGAATGTCAAGGCCAATGCCATTAAATCCTTTAGCTACATTCCAAGTTATATAGATCAGATTGCTCAAATTCCATTACTTAGTTATGATCCAAGTGTTCATTGTTGTAAAGATCCAACTTTAGATGTGTCACAAGCGCAATATTCCATTCATTCTTCAACTAAAAAAGGGCTAGGCTTATGGTTTATTGATCAAGGTTTAGAATGAAAAACTTTGAGTAGGGCCACGGATTCTAAGACAAAGGTTCAAAAGGTGTAAATGTATTTGAGGGATAAAATATCCAAAAGATAGTAGAATATCCATAGAGTGATAATGGTGATTGATTTGAACAAGATCTATAGTTTGTAGGTAAAGTTTTCATTGGAACAAAATTTGGAAAATTTATAGTGAAGGAATCTCTTCCTTAATGGATCCAAAAAACATGGTTTCAAGTTTTGGGCTATGGGTATGTGTTCCACATTTTATCCAGGGGTTGGATTTTTTTTTGTTTGTGTTCAAAGGAGGATTTAAGAAATATTATTGGGGGTATATGGTACTAGGACTCTTTCTATTTATCTTTAAGGGCCTAGATGTCATGTTTTAATCCATGAACAATGCTTTCAAATCGAACCCCAATCTTGGTAGTGATGCTTGGTTTTCCCTTGGAACTTATTAGAGAAGGTTCTAAGAGAAATAGGTAGTGTTATAGCACAATTTTTAAGTTTGGAAAATCCCTACCCAACCATAAAGCAAGTGCTACAACTATGGGAATCCTACACCCAATGTCACCTTGATGTAGGTCCCGCACTTCAAGGGTGACTAGGTCACTCTAGGGAGGCGATCTCGACGACCCTAGGGGGAATGAGAAGGATGAAGGTAAGTGTAAGGAGAAGTCCCCCGGAATGTCAAGTGATGGAATAAATTATTGGTTGAAAATGTTAAGTGAAGAGAGGTAAATGGATACAAAGTAAAGAGATAGTTGTCGGTGCACCTGTACCTGCCCGAGACACAAGAAAAGACACTTTTCCAACCAAGTATAGTAATTATCCTCAATTTAATCTTGTTGTTCCTAAAATAAATCAGCATACAAGTTAGTAAATCAGAAAATAAATGTTACAATAAAGCTTATTTTAGGTGTTAGATTGACTAGCTAGTTAGTAGGTGAGTTAGGTTGGAAAATAGCTAGGTTTAGGCTAGGCATTGATCAATGGTTTAGGGTTGTCACAAGTCTGAGTTTTCTTCAGAAAATTTCAGACCTATGGATGTATCTAAAGAAGGAAAATATAATAAAAGTTAGTGATCAGATGTTAGAGCTAGGTGGCCCAAAACGTGCACCCCAACTAGGAAACTAAGTGGCTGAAAAATGGAGGAAAGTTAGGGGTTAGTTAGTGACATATTAGCACCTAGGGTTAGTGATTTTATGCATCCTAATGGATGTAGGAAAAAAGTTAATACAACAATGATAAATCATGGAATAAAAGGGACACCCTAAGGGAGGAAAAATCCCCAAGTCATCAAGATCACTATCCAAAAGAGAAATCTTGCAAAGGTTGAAATTTCACGTTTGTCAAGGCAATTGTTTGTATATCCAATGCAACTTGAAATTGATTAGTTCCTTAGAATTTTCTGTAATGGGTTCAAAGAGATGAATAATCTTAGATAAATCCTTGGGGGTGTATGCCCTTGTAGTTCCCAAGTATAGCTAGACTTCTTAGGGTCATGCCAAGAGGGTATACACCCTTGTATTTCTCTTGGTAAAAACACCTTGAAAAGAAATAGACCTTACAAAAGTTAAACTTGGATAAAATATTTGACTTGAAAATTCCCTAGGGGTGTATTCCCTTTTAATTCCTAGGGTTTTGCAAAAAAAAATAAGAATACCTTGGAGGGTGTACACCCTTGTAATTATCCAAGGCAACTTTTGCATAATAATCTCCTTCAAAACAAGAAAATAAAAATACCTTGGGGAGGGTGTATGCCCTTATACTTCTCCCAAGGGTTTGACAAGTGACAAATTATAGAATTTAAAGCAAGATAACTAGAAAATAAATGCATATTTCTCTTACCAAATTCATAAATAGCATTGAACAAACCCCTATCTCCAAGATTCAGAACATCCATATTCAAGAGAAAGAGATTCCAAACCTAGCACATCACTTTTCCACCAATAGCCAAGAAAAACCAAGACAAGTGCAAAGAGAGAGAATGTTCATAGCTAGCCCAAATTTAAGTCCAATAGCCTCTCACAATGGAGAGTTATGTCTTATGTAAAAATGAAATGAGGTGATTTCAATTTATATGATCCTCCTAAACATAATTTGTCCACAATTTTCCATAATATTAGGGTAAAACACAAGACAAGGGGACACCAGCCCTTGGATTTCCCCTTTACAATAATTTAACACCATTTTACACATATAAAACCCTAAAACAAAGGTGATGTCATCCCTTGAAGGAGGAGGTTTTGGAAAATTGAGCAAGTCATTAGATATGGGCGACAAAGTAGGGCCTCCAAAGGCCATGTGGCAATCATCCAGAGCCTCTCCACCTAAAAATTCCATGTGTCATGCTATTTTTCATCATCAACCACCACATGCCCCTCAAATGTGACATCAAGCCCCTAGGGAGTGACAGTTTTACCCTTCTAGGTAATTCATTTGGCATCCAAAGGGTGGCTATGTCTATCCAGTTGTCTCCTATGCCTCTGAAGGCATCTCTCTATAGTCTGGAATGTGGGCCTATGTCATCCATCTGATGGGATGCTTTCCCCATGGAAGCCCAAGTTGGGCTTGTTTTTCCAAAACTGGCCACCAACCTGTACCTGCAAGAAAAATGGATACACCCTCCAAGGATATCAAGTTAAATAATAATGATGATTAAATCAAGTTAAGAAAGAGCCATTAAAGCATGTAAACCAAGACTACATCATACAAACATGTGCTTAAGAAACTAGACGTTTTTCCAAGTTTGGTTGTGGGAGGGTTGGCATGGCACTCTTTTCAATGGATCAAAACCCCTAAGTCTAGGAACAACCCTATCTAAGTCATGTGAATGAATTGGAATGGATTGGGGAAGTACTCAATGGGCATGGGGTTCATGATATGCAAGGGTCCATAGTATCTCATTTATGGGTGCCTTTATGGAGGGTGTGTCGCACCTTCATCCATAATGCATTTTTTCTAAGCCCATCAATTTCCTTTTATCTTTCTTTATTTGTATTTTATTTCAATATAACATAGGGTGGGTTGGAGGCCACTGCCATGGCATGGTGACCAGGTAATGACAGTGTCACCCACAAGTACTTTCACAAAGATGAGAAGGTTGGCTCGTGATGAGACCCCCTTTCCCTCGGCCATGCAATTGAGGGCCATTACCCTGGTGTGATGGCCATAAATGGTAATTTCATACCATTAGATACCCATGGACATGATAGGTTGTCCTGTGATGAGACCCCTTGTCCTCAACTGATCCTTTAAGTGTATTTATTTATTATTTTCATAGTGTCTTTATTTTCTTGCAGAGAATATTTCCATTGCTTTCTCGGGATCCCCTAGGTGAAGCATCTGGAAGTTTATTTCATTAGGATTTTATCTTTTTATAGCTAACTCCCCTTTGGTCCTTCAACCCCTTCTTCCCATGAAATGAGGAATGGTCCCTTGTAAGGTCAATCTACCCCAAAATCCCAAGAGATGATGTCATGAGGGGAAATAATGATGTAAAGTGGTAAGTATGGTTGGGAGTGGCATGATGACTCATCAAATGAAGCTCCCATAAATACCCCATCCTAAGGCTGACCATCTACTTGAGTGCCCCAAGTCAATCACCAACATTTAAACAAAGTAAAAGGCATAGTTTCCAAAGAAAATGTCTCATAATGAAAAATGGCCTATGATACACAAGCTATAATGCCTCAAATATTAAAGTGATACCCACCATCATACCTTAATTGTACTGCATGCAGGATCAATAACCAAGTGACCTATGGTGTCAAGCCGATGTGGATGATGACCAGGTGTTGGATCACTGTGGTGGAAATGCGGGTCTTTGGCTATGTAAAAGGGAAAATGTGTGGTTTTTACATCTCTTGGTACTCCATGTCTGCAACCTGAGGGCCTCAAGACATCATCTCCTTATTTATCCACAAAATGGGGATAATGGGTATCAATGTAGATAAAATTTTAGATATTGATTTTTCTTTAAAATCGAGTGTAAATTTGTTAATGGCTAGGTTTTGGTTGAATTAAATTTATGTAAAGGGCTTCTAAAAAGTCTGGATATAGTTATAGGAGAGGTGTTCCACTCTCATATTTTGTACTAGAATGGAATCAAGTTTAGGTGATCGTGGTGTCATATATATGATCATATTGTGGAGGATTTCAATCACCCTTTTTTAACAAGAAGGGTCTAGAGGAAGAATCAATAAGAATTGAACAAAGAGAAAAAAGGGATTCTAAGATGCACTACTATCGAGGGAGAAAACCCCATCGCCATAAATCTTTCTTCATCTTCTATTATCAAACAGGGGATCCTTGAAAGAGAAAATAATAGTATAAAATATGATAAGGAGTGTTACCACACAAGACAACACCTTAGCTCAAAGTCCCAAATATGGGTGTTAGCTTTGTGGAATTTGGGAGGTTGGACATTATCACCTTACCAAATCTCCCTTTCACCTTAGACCTGGGAAAGGTTTCCTAGTATAGGGAGGTTCCCCTATGGGTTAACTGGGATTACTTTGTGTCATAGGAGTGGGAGTAAAGAGAACCTAGCAACAAATGTGATGGAAAAAATGATGAAATTATAGATGGGCTTAGTGGTTATTAGTGAAAGGGAGACTAGTGCCTCACCTACTTGGGCTATGGAATCACTTGGGAAATTTTATGATGGAAATTCGAGGGTTTATAGGAATCCATTTAACATGTTCTGAACACCTAAACTTTGTTCAACAAAATATTTTTATCGTCAAGGTTTTACAAAATATATGAGGGTGAGGGTCACTTAAGACACCTTCTCAAAGAAAGTGTAAGGTAGCCCCTACCCCAAAGATTATGTACATAAATACCTGCTACTCAAATATTAGCATATGAAATGTATTGGTATTGAAGGTTGATGGATAGAGACTATAACATAATAGTAAGATATATTACTATAAGTTACCCCAATTTATCATAGAAACCCCTTTATGGCCTTATTTGCCTATGACATTCAATATTTAGCAAAACCTTTAACCTGCAATTATTCCCTAGAGAAAAATCCACAAATAAAATTACTCAAAATATCACATAAATTACATAAAATAAAGTAAAAATCCTCCAAAACTTGGAGCAAGAGTGCTCACAAGTACTTTCATTTCCTTTCCAATCCAATCCATCTTGCAAATGGAGTGAGAAAACCCTTCTATAGTTTTAAGCTCAATCTCCCTCATACAATAAACAATGAATTGTTTCCTTACGTTCATTATTCATCCTAGGAATAATGATAAAATAATATTTCCTAACCTAATCAACAAAATTCTTGCTAAAGATAGTGAAGATTTTGTTAAGATCCACAATCTCCTCTAGGAGGTTACAATAAAATACTCTAGGAAACAATTATACATGTAACTCACATCTAACTAACTCTTTTAGTTGAGTCAATAAGGAATACAATAGGATGTAGTTACAACAATTTTCCAAGAATAGAAACAATATATAAGGCCATATCTCTTAGCATTATAGGTTTTAAACCTTTACAATATAGCAATGCACACAATGATTCTTTATAAAATAGAAAGAAAACAATATAATTCACAGATAGTACTAAAACATTTACCCTAGAAACTCTTAACCGAGAAAACTAACAATTTTTTAGAGCCGCAACTATAACTATCATTGTATTAAATTCACCATTTACAATACAATATATGATTCTACGGTATCCAAAATCCCTATTCTGACAACCTGGATTATATTGCTTAACTAGAATTACAATACAATGGGCCAAAAAAACTGTTGGCCAAAAACTGCACAAAAATGGACCAAAAACAACCCCCCAAACAATGGGACCCCCCCAACGCAAAGTAAAATATGTGGGACTAATCATATAAATAATATAACACATACGCAAAATTATCCCACTTGTTTTTTCCTTTTCATACAGGGGGCCTGAGGATTACATGATCAACAATTCAAGGCAACAATGGCCATTTCTCCTCTACACCAAGAGAATTTCTCAGTGCTTACAGACTTTTTCAATGAATCTTCAATATTATTCAAAGTCTCCACCTTCTTATATTCAACCATGTCTCTCACAAAGTGATATTGAACATCAATTTTATTCGTCTTAGAATGATAAGCATGGTTCTTTGCCAAAAATATTACATTCTAACTATCACAATCTAACCTTATGCTTACTGTGCAAACCCAATACCTGAACAAAATCTATGTAACCATAAAAAATATTTACTCACATGAGTGGATTCCATGTATTCATCTTCTATAGTTGATATTGCAACTATAGATTGTCTATTTCTCATCCAATTGATTGCTCCTCCAAATAATTTAAACATATAACCACTTGTAGATCTTCTCCAATCCATATCTCCAACCCAATCTATGTCAACAAATACATGTATTTCCAACACTTTGTTCGCACTACATCTTCCTTGGTAGTAAATTCAATAATATATAGTTCCACACAAATACCTGAAAACCCTCTTTACAGCTGTCAAATTCTCCTTCCCTGCTTTTGTCATATACCTACTCAAAACTCCCACTAAATGTACAATGTTTGGTCTAGTATAAACCATTGCATACATCAAACTTCCAACAACACTAGCATAAGGAACACAATAAATGTCATCTTCCGCTTCCTATGTCTTGGGACACTGATCTACTTATAACTTTACACCTACATGAATAAGAACCTTAATCGGTTTAAATTCCTACATATTAAACCTATGTAATATTGTCTCAACATATTTCCTCTTATTCAACTAGAGTTTCATGTTTTCCAGATCACTTTTAATTTCCATGCCCAAAATAAATAAATAAATTAGCACCAAGATCTTTCCAATGTGTGTCCTTGGAAGGTTGCATACAAAGGAACACTTGATACCTTTCTTCAAAATGACATTCTGAATGATGTTGATCATCCCACTTCTTCATCTTATTATAAGCCATTAGCAAATTTTCCTTGAGAATGCAGAGAATGTCAGCCTGAGTTATGAGGGTCTTCTCTACCTATTGCACCTTATAGACTCAGCTAAGTAAGTAGGATAGTACTAATGGGGGATTTTGGCCATAGACAACCCCAAAGGGATTCATTCGAGTGGCACCATGATAAGTTGTATTATACCACCATTCTACTAGAGGTAACAATTGAACCCATTGGGATTATCACTCTAAAGTAAAGAACCACAAATAGGATTCCAAGCATTTGTTGACACCTTCAATATGACCATTAGTTTGGGGGTGATATGTGGTGCTGATATTCAATTGAGTGCCCTGGTGCTAAAACAACTCTTGCCAAAAATTTCTAGTGAAAGTGGGGTCATAGTCCATCATAATATATTGTGGCATACCATGGAATTTAAAGATATTATCAATGAATACTTGAGTGATCATAGAGGCTTTAAAGAGTTGTTGTAGAGCACAAAAATGAGCTTATTTAGAAGAAAAAATAAACCAAAACCATGATGATGGATTTATTTCCAGATTTGGGTAACCCCTCAATGAAGTCCATAGAAATGTGAATCCATACACTTGATGGAATGGGTAAAGATTGTGTTTCACCTAGATGTTTCACTATCTCTCCCTTGTGTCATTGGAAAATGTAAAATTATGCCACAAAGTTATGGAGGTCCTTCTTCATTCCTCCCTAAAAAAATGAATGTTTTATCCTTTCATATGTTTTATGAAAACTTGAATGACCTTTTGTTGTAGAGGAATGGATTTCAACTAACACCCTTGAATTAAAAGCTAGCTATTTTTTCAAATAAATATGCCCTTTGTAGTGAATTTATTCATTTTTCCAAGTGTATCCCTGATATGCATGGGATTTCATTTGAATTTTTTGTATCAAGAGAGAAATATTTGTATTTGTTAACCATTATTTGTGAAAAAATTTACTCCCTCTCACCTAGGGGTAACTAGAGGAGATCATGTCTCATGGCCCACAATGAAGACAGTGATCCCAACAGTTCATGATGATCAACATATCCACAGAGAGAAGCCCAAAATCCTCCACGGATGCCTCTTCCTCACCATCATGGCTCATCATATTGAATCAACAAGGCTCATTGGGACATGGTTTCCCAACACATTATGAGGTAAACTAGTCCTTGTTTCATATAAAGTGTCATATTTAATACATTGGGAATTTGGTTAATGATCATATGTTGAAGTTGGATAATTAATCATGAGCTCAGGAGTTATGCGTTTTTCCCTGTTTCACCTTGGTGGCCATCCTAGGAATCCTAGTCTCATGTTGTCACTCCTCAGGAAAAGGGGTACTATTGGTGGTTCCTTGAAAGGGGTGGCGTACCATTCCCAGTCATACTTACCTCTTTTCCATCCTTGATCCTTCCATTCTCCCACCTTTTGGGTAATGTCGTTACATGTACACCAAAAATGAATGTACCTCATTCTCTTATGAGAAGAAGGGGATAAATGCCTAGAGGTAGATTGCAACTCGCTAATAAAAATAAATAAATGGGATAATAAAGATAGTTAAAATCTATTGTCCATAATTGAGATCTACCCCCTCATTAATGGTGGTCGCCCCTAGTCCTAATGTGAATAAACACGTTCATCAATAAAAAAGGACTCAAATATATCATGAATAAAAAGAAAAGGAAGTGTTAAGCTTGAAACCTTTTTAAGGGGACTTGAAAATCAAATATAAATAAATAAAAATGAAAATAAGGGGTTTGGAATGTAAAACACGTCAAGGAAAGGGTAACTCAATCACCAAGAACACATCTACAAAGGCACTCATGGAGGTGAAACCATACATTTTCTTGCATGTTAATGACCCCATTCTCAAAAGTAAACCCCATGACCACCTTACATTCATTACATAACTCTGATGGGTTCTTCTAGGAAATATATCTCTACTTGGGTATTGGCACACCTAATAGGTTCCTTTGATGGTCCTCCCATACACAAACTTTCCAAATTGCATAAAGTCTTGGGTTTGTGTGAAGTTTGAAGGGGACACCCAATGAGAGTTGTTCATTTGTATTTTGTATCAATTCATGACCTACTTGTTGGGTTGTTGTATTTTTTGTAGTGAAAGTCTAGTCAAGGTAGATCGACTAACGGTCGAAGGTCAAAGTGGATTGACAACAGGTTGAATTCGAGGTAGATTGAAAACAAGTCGAAGGTCGAGGAAGTCAACCAGGTAAATTTGAAGTTGAAGATATCAATGGAAAGTCAACCGAAAAGAGGTTGAAGTGTGTATGTGAGACGATCGACTAGAGACCGAATGAAGGTCGATTGGTAAACCTGACTTGGAGTCAACTGTAACAGAATCCTAGGATTTGTAGTATTTGTAGCCAATGATATGCATGGATCTGTAACCACTTTTGGGCACCAATATTTAGGGGTTTTCCTATTGTAATCCCTATAAAGAGGTGTGTTGTAAGGCCACAAAGGTTGTTGTTGTAATTTGATCATAGAATGCACCTTTGCAGGTTAATGCATGTGTAAGTTTAGGTTGTTGGTCATGTATATGTAAGCCGAATCGGCTACAGAGTTGTTATTTCTTGTGTAATAGGGTATGATGTCGATTGTGTCTTAGGTGTGGACCAAGGTTAGACATGTAACCTTTTATTATGATTGAATAAGAAAACAAGAGAGAAGAATGCTCAAAGGAATGTTGGTTTTCATAGTTAAGGGTTTCCAAGGTAAAATCTCAGTGTACTATGTGATTCTTGTGTCATTTGCTTTGTTGATTAAATTATTATTCTCTTCTGCTAGGATTAGTGTGGAAGTGCTTTGCATTTCCTGACATATGGTATCAGCTCTTAGGTCTTCCCTGACAAGTGATTTATCATAGCAGTGTAATGCTTTGGTGAGTATATCAGATCTTGATTTGCCAATCGTGAAACTAAGAACTAAACCCTAGGTATAATAAGAGTCATAAGTCATAAATTTTGTTAAAGATCACGGTAAAGAATGGTGAGTAGTTCTAAAATAGATATAGAAAGGTTCAATGGACAGAATTTTGATCTTTGGAAGCTTAAAATGGAAGATCTTCTTGTAGATCGAGAATAATGGGAAATGATCTGTCCAGGTTCCCAGCCGCCAGGAATGTCGACGAAATAATGGGATAAACTCGAAAGAAAAGCAAGAAGTGCGATACAACGTTTCCTTGAAAATTTGGTGTTGTTGAATGTCTCAAGTGAATATTCGGCCAAGAAACTGTGGGACAAGATGGGAATCTTATACCAGTCGAAATATCTAGTAAGTAAGTTGTTTCTCATAAATACACTGTGTCTTCTGAGGATGAGTGATGGGAGTTCGGTGACTGAGAATTCAAATGTGTTTAGTACCGTGTTAATCTAGTTATCATCTGTGGATATAAATATCATGGATGAGGAGAAGTGTATTCTCCTATTATATTATTTTCGAGAATCCTGGGATAGCTTAGTTGTGGATATTGGGAGAAATGCAACCACACTAGCACTAGAGGATGTGGTTGATTCTCTATTGTCGGAATAAATGAGAAGAAAGAACATGGAAGGATCGATCAAATATGTTATGGTAGTGAGAGTTCAGTCAATAGACAGAGATAAAGGAAGATTCTATGGTAGGAATTAT
The DNA here is from genome assembly GCA_009831015.1 of Picea engelmannii. Classification (NCBI taxonomy): domain Eukaryota; kingdom Viridiplantae; phylum Streptophyta; class Pinopsida; order Pinales; family Pinaceae; genus Picea; species Picea engelmannii. The sequence goes on along the minus strand of ML791770.1, from coordinate 251,275 downwards.
AATTCGAAGGGTAGATCTAAATCCCCGATTTAGTCAGACTGAAGATATTGAAAATGCGATAAAGTTGGGAATTATAAAAAATATTGTAATTTGAAGGAAATAGAAGGCAATGATGCATTCAATGAGAAGTAGTTGACTGAGAGAAAGATGACCTTGGAAAAGGGAGGTGATGTGTACCTGGAGTTGACTAGTATATAGTCGGATCAAGATGTTTGGTTGTTCGACTCAAGAGAATCCTATCATATGACACCACATAAATAATGGTTCTATGAATATGAAAAATATGATGGGGGTGATGTGTTTTTGGGGGATGACTCAACAACTAGAATTGTCTGACGGGGAAGAGTCTGATTGACATTGTATGATGGGAGGAAAAGAACCCTTCCAGGTGTGTTACACATTTCGAGTTTGGAAAGAAACCTGATATATGTTATTAAGATGAGTGATGAAGGTGTGCATACTCTGATTTAGAAGTATTCACGCAATATTACCAGAGGTGAAATGGTCTTAATGAAAGGAGTTCGGATTGGTACCATGTACAAGTTGTTAGGGAATGTCAACTCGACTGGATGCAACAAAATCATTGCTCCTGAAATTGACTTGAATGTGACTCAAATCAACTCGATGTCGACATGAATCGACTCAAGCCAAGTCAATTCAAACCGACTCGACAAGACATGATGAACTCGACCTGACTAGGTTATTCACGAGAGAATGGGACATATTGAAGAAAAAGAAACTCAAGCTATGCAAAGCAAAGGTATGTCCAAAGGTTTTCCTGAATGTGGTTTAGAAGTCAACTTTTGTGAACATTTCACATATGGGAAACAAAGTCGGGTGAGATTCCCATCTAGAGTGACAAGGGAAAATGAGATTCTAGAACTGGTGCATAGTGATGTGTTTGACCCGGTTATAGTGTCTTCACTTGGTGGATCCATATATTATGTTTCTTTAATAGATTATTTTTCTAGGAAGACATCGATATATTTCCTAAGAAAGAAATCATAGGTTTTTGAGAGATTTAAGGAGTTTAAATCTCTTGTGGAAAACCAGACATAGAAGAGGATTAAAGTGTTGAGGACTGACAATGGTGGTGAATTTTGTGGAAAGGAATTTTATAATTTATGTAAGTAGTGTGGCATATCATGCCAAAATACCACACCATATACCCCATAGAAAAATGGAGTTTCCAAGAGAATGAACAAAACGTTGATGGATAAGGCAAGGAGCATGCTTAGGGATGTTGGGATCACACAAGAATTCTGGGCAGAGGCAGACGATATTGCAAGATATATGGTGAATATGTATCCTTCATCAGTGCTAGTCGACATGAATCCAAATGAGGTATGGTATTGTAATAATCCTTCGGTGGCACATCTCAAAGTATTTGGTTGTGATTCATTTGTGCACATTCCCAAGGAAAGGAGGAACAAGGTGGACAAGAAGGAAGTCAAATGTATTTTCATTGGATACAAAGAAGGGATGAAAGGATATAAGCTCTGGGATCCTACATCAAGGAGAACAATGTACAATCGATATGTGGTATTTAGAGAAGTCGAAGGTAAATCCAAGCCTGAGGAAGTTGTTCAGACCAAGAATAATCCTGATATAGTGTGGTTTGAACTGAGGAACGAAGAAGGTGATTTAGATGATTCGACTGAATCTGAGGAAGAGGTGGAGCAATAGACTCTGGTGGTAAGGAAGTAAAAAAGAATAAGAAAACTAGTTGAAAGGTATAGTCCACCCAACTTATGTTCTGCATTCATGCTAATTGTCATCAATGATGACCCCAAGTCGGTCGGTGAGGCAGTCAAATTGACAGAGGGTAAAATATGGAAGGACACCATGGTCGAAGAGATGGAATCCTTGTACAAGAATGAGACATGGGATTTAGTCAAGATACCTAGTGGAATAAATCTCGTTGGTAGAAATTGAGTGTTCAAGAAGAAAATGAATGTCACAGGACAAGTCAAGAATTTCAAATATCGACTAGTAACAAAAGGATATTCCCAAGTCGAGGGAGTCGAATTCGGTGATATTTTTTCCCCTGTTGCAAAACTAACTTCCATTAGAATACTAATGTCTCTAGCTATTGCATTTGATCTGGAGATAGAACAGATGAATGTGAAGATAGCTTTCCTACATGGGGACCTGGAAGAAGAAATCTACATGAAACATCCTGAAGGACTTGAAGTGAAGGGAAAGAAAGAGTTGGTGTGCAACTCAAAAGATCCCTTTATGGTCTAAAGAAATCACCAAGGATGTGGTACCAGAAGTTTGACACGTACATCCTTATTTTGGGATTTGTGAGAAGCAAAGTTGATCACTGCAGATATTCCAAGGAAGCAGGTGGGAGTTTCATATATGTAGCTTTGTGTTTCGATGACATTTTGCTGATTGGAAACAACATGGACACAATAAATGAGGTGAAGAAGCAATTATCCTACAAGTTCGACATGAAGGTTCTCGGTGCAACTAACATCATTCTGGGAATGGAGATTAAGAGATATCGAATCGCTAGAAATATCTGGCTGAATCAAATGAAGTATATTGAAATAGTTTTGAAATGATTCAACATGAAGGATTGCAAACCGGTGAAGGTGCCAATTCATGTGGGAGCAAGGCTTACTGTTGAATAGTTTCCAAATAAGAAGAAATAAATGGCATGGCACGTGTTCCCTATGAAAGTGTTGTTCATAGTCTAATGTATGCGATGGTTTTCACTCAACCATACATTTCCCATGTAGTAGGAGTGTTGAGCAGGTACATGTCGACACCTAGAAATGAGCACTGAAAAACTGTCAAGAGAATATTCAGGTATTTGTGTGGCACGAAGGACTATGTTATATGCTACCAAGGAAAACCTGCAGGTGATAGTGGTAAATTAGTTGTACATGGCTTTGTCAATGTCGACTGGGTTGGAGATCTAGATCGACGGAGGTCGACCAGTGGATATGTCTTCAAGATGTTTGGTGGAGAAATAAGTTGGATGAGTAAGCGAAAGGCGGTCGTAGCCTTATCGACAACAAAATTTGAATACATGGAGGCCACTCATGGAATCAAAGAAGCGGTATGGATTCAAAGGTTGTGTTTAGGTATTGGGTTTGAGCAGAGAGATATGAAGGTATGTTGTGACATTCAAAGTGCAATATTGATGGAAAATAACCCTCCTTATCATTCAAATACTAAGCACATTTATGTACAATACCATTTCATAAGATATATGGTGGAAAGTAACAAGGTGTGACTGGAGAAAGTAGACACATTAGAAAACATAGCAAACTCTTTGACCAAGTTTGTGAGTGTTTTGAAGTTCTCTTGGTGTAGAGAGGGAATGGGCATTGTTTCCCTGGGTTTATGAACGAAATTTCAGGAATATTTTGTTTCAGCAAAGAAGACAACAAGTGGGAGAATGTTGGGTTGTTATATTCTTTGTAGTGAAATTCTAGTCGAGGTAGATTGACTAACGGTTGAAGGTCGAAGTGGATTGATAGTAGGTCAAAGTCGAGGTAGATCTACAACAAGTCGAAGGTCTAGGAAGTCGACTGGGTAAATTTTAAGTCGAAGATATCAACGACAAGGCAACCAACAAGAGGTCGAAGTGTTGATGTGAAACGACCAACTAGAGAATGAATGAAGTCCAACTAGTAGTCGACTGGTAAACCTGACTTGGAATCGACTGTAACAGAATCCTGGGATTTGCGGGATTTGTACCTAATGATATGCATGGATCTGTAACTTCTTTTGGGTGCCAACATTTAGGGTTTCCCTATTGTAAATCCTATAAAGATTCATTTTGTAAGGCCATAAAGGTTGTTGTTGTAAGGTGATCATAGAATGAACTTTTGCAGGTTAATGCGTGTGTAAGTGTATGTTGTTGGCCATGCATATGTAAGCCAAATTGGATACAGGGTTGTTCTTTCCTGTGCAAGAGGGTATGATGTCAATTGTGTCTTAGGTGTGGACCAAGGCTAGACATGTAACCTTTTATTTTGATTGAATAAGACAACAAGAGAGAAGAACACTCAAAGGAATGTTGGTTTTCTCGGTTAAGGGTTTCCAGGGTAAAATCTCGGTGTTCTGTGTGATTGCTTGTGTCATTTGCTTTCTTCATTAAATTATTCTTCTCTTATGTTAGGATTAGTGTGGAAGTGATCCGCATTTCCTTACACTACTTTGTGTGCTTATTAGGACCATTTCCCATTCTAATTGTTGGTTTTACTTGATTCTGTTGTTTTGATTGACTTGGGTTCACCTGACATGGTATTTGGAGGACATCTTTTTACTTTCACCCAAGACGTTGTGCACTTTGTACAGGATACATCATGTGTGATGAAAATCATTGGGTCACCTAGTGATTGACCTCCTTTAGATACATCCTCTCACACCTCTCGAACCTTGGATAATGGAAATATGAGCTCTCATTTGACATATATGATTATGATGGCAGGAATATGGGTATAAATCCCACACCTTGGACAATGCACCCCATACCTTATTCAATATTTGATGGAGGATGTTGCACTTGGTTATTCCTGGAAACTACTCAGAGATATGATGCATGATCATTCCACCTTACAGGATGGCCTTCCCACCTTGTACTTTGAGCTCCTTGATGATGAAATCATACACTAGGGTTTTCTTGATGATGATGAGCTTTCCTACCATTGGAGCACCATTTTATGGATTGATGATATGGCATGACCCTTAATGAGGAGACACACCCTCCACCTTGCTTGAACCTCTTGGATGATGAGACATGGCCTTTGGAGGCTTCACACACCCTCTTGTGGCATGACATCACCACATGTGTGACCTAGGAGGACATTATTATGGTGTATTAGCATGATTATTCATTGTTTGGGGCTATTTGAGGAGTCAAACTATACCTATCTCACTTGTATGATGGATTCCTTGTATTTTGTAGGGATTTGAGGGAATATAGTGCTAGGTTTGTCTTGTTTTTTTGGATTCTTCATGCAAATAGGGGTTTCCTAGTGATAACAACTTGACTAGTAAGTTATTTTTCATGGTTTAAGTGTTATTTCATGGTATATTTTGGTGAATGCCATATTAAATAGGTAACGGTTGCATGCTATCATTGTTTTCCTTGAATAATTTTGAAACCCTAAGGAAGGATTAAGAGAGGTTATCTCCTTCCTTTGTTGTATTCACCTTGATTTTGTTGAGGTATACAAATACAAGGCTAAGTATTGTGAGGTGGCAACCCCTTAGATTTTCCTTTGAGGTCAATACCTAGGTTTTATGAGAGGATAAAATTTAGGCTTTGATATATTTCCATCCATTTTATTTGCTAGACACATGAGAAGAAGTGGGACGACACCTAGGGTTTATGAGAGGATAAAATTTAGTGGATTCTCCTTAGAGGTTTGACCTAGGTTTATGAGGGGATAATCTTAGGGTTCAAAACCTTCACCTTTTCTCTTCAAACTTACTGGCCTCCTTTGAATGCATTGTATGGAATCCATTTTCCCTAAGAAGGAAAACAACACTAGTCTCTTGTCTACACATGTTTGCAAACTCAAACAAACTTTCTCTCTCAAACTAACGTATTCAATTAGCTCTCAACTACCTTCTTGTGCCTAAACTAACCCAACGATTTGTAATTTAACTCAATTATTTGATTTTTGTATAAAAATTGATTGCAACCATTAGGGATTGGTTAAATTTATACTAACTTATTTAATATTGTGGTCAAAATTTCTTGGAATCATTATCTAACTATTGGATTTTTTTATACTCAACAAGGGATACATTTTAAGATTTTATTTTCTAATTTTGAGAGATGATTTCTTGTTGTCGTTTAAAAAAATTTATTACTGGTACAACTTTGTTATTAATTCCTAATTTTATTGCAACATCCCTCATTTTTTGAAATCTAGTGTATGGGATTATTGCTTACATGTATAGAATTTATCATTTCTAAAATATCTCTCACACCTTCAAAAAATCAATTGTCTTGTTGTGTTTTCAACCTCTCCCTTTAAACTAGCATAACATCGCAAGTGACCAAGAGAGGGGCCCATAGACTTCTCTTAAACTTGCTATAGAATCCCTTGAGATAATAAGGGAAGCCTCCCTTTTGTTGGATATCCTTCCATCACTAAAACAAGGGGAGTGTTTACTAAGGTGATAGTAGTAGTTATTATTAGTGTGTTAAACTCATTTTCCGCTTGTGAGAGGCTTTGCACAAGTACAAATCCAATTATAAAAAACATCATTCAACCAATATGATACTATGAAGGAGAATGAAAAGAGGGACTTTTCCTCTTCATACTTTCAAGAGTGATCATATATTACCACATTCTCCTTTCCCTTTTTATAAATTCTCTCATACTCATATCCCAACATTTTGGTGACCCATTTATCTTGCTTGGGGGATGAAATACTTTGCTACATGAAGTATTTCAAGTTGTGATGATTGGTTATAATCTAGAAATGTTTCCCAAGAAGGTGTGAATGCTAGATATACATAGCATGTAATATAGTCAATGGTCATCCTCTTATTTTCATAAGTTCATTTCACACAGTTGTTTTCTAGTAAAATCCAATGGCCATCCCTCTTGCATGATTAATTATTTGATTCCTTTACCATAAGAATTACATTCCAATAAAAAGGTCTTAGTGAAGTCTCTCAAATCAAGTACTAGGGTTGTGCATATATCATTATTCAAATCCTATAAGGCATGTTTTGTGACGTCCTTCCAACTGAAAAATTTTATTTTTAAGAAAGGTTGTGAGGGGATATGCAATCTTACCATAGTTCATTACTAACTTTCTGTAATAACCAGTGAAACTAAGAAAACCTCTTAAACTTTTAAGAGATTTGGTGTGGGGAGAATCCTTAATTGCTTCAATTTTCTTTAGATCCACATGTACACCACCATGACTAACGACATGGCCCAAATATTCCACTTTAGAGACACCAAAGGAAAATTTGGGCCTCTTGAGAAAGATTTTATGATTAGCAATTAGTTGTAAGACCTAATTCACATGGGTGACATGGGAATGCCAATTTTTATTGTGGATCAATATTTTATCAAAAAAGACAAGGACAAAATGATAAATAAAGGGTTGAAACATTTTGTACATGAGACTTTGGAAGGTGGAAGGTGCATTGCAAAGGTGAGAGGCCATCACCAAGAACTCATAATGACCTTTATGAGTGAAAAAAGAAGTTTTAGGAATGCCTACCTAAGTTCATGTGAATTTTGTGATAGCTTGAGAAAAGATCAAATTTGTTGAAGAATTGAGTGGCCTTCAGCTCATCCAAAAGGTCATAAATTAATGAAATGGGGAACTTATCCATGATTGTTATTTTTTTGAGATCTTGAAATTCAGGACGCATGTGCCATGTGCATTCTTTCTTGAGGACCATGATGACTGGTGATGAATAAGGGATAGTACTAGGGAATATGAAACCAATTTCCAACAACGTCTGAACTATCTTTTATATTTCATTTTTTTTGGAAAATGCATGGAGATACATGAGTACATTAGGTGGGAAGCTACCTAGTATGAGCATAATAGTATGATCATGATCACCTTGGGAGAGTGGTAGGAATTGGGGAGGTTCAAAGATGAATTGGTGTTTGGCCAAGACTAACTACATTTCAAGATGAATGGGTTGATAAGGAGTCTCAAAGGCTTCAATGGCATGGAATTGAGCCACAATGCCTGAATTCCCTTTTTTAAGAATCTTTTCCATGTTGTGGGAGATAATGATATCTAGAGAACTAGTTGTGATTCCTTTGAAAGTATATTGATTCCCCTCTTATTTGAAACTCGTGTATAACTCATGGAAATCCATGGTGATGGTACCTAATGTCCATAAAAATTCAACACCCAAGACAATGTCACAACCACCCATTTCAATAGAAAACATGTGGTTTTTCAAGGAATAATCACCCACTTGAAGCCTTGAATTTTCACAATGACCATTGCATTTCATGGGACCTCCATTAGCAATCATGATTTCGAAGTTGTTCACAACATGCATATAACAATGTGTTTCCTGGGCTACATGTCGATGAATGAAGTTATGGATGTTATTATTGTCAATTTTGCGATGTTTGATGTAGCCAATCAATTAGAGGGTTTAGGGAGAAGAAATACCAATCAGTTCATGCAAGGAGATCTGTGGTTCCACATCATGTGGAGAAAATTGGGGAATGTTGTCAACAGTGGAGGAAGAATCTCTATAGGTATAGCTTCATCTTCATTATTTGAAATTTCCTTTGAAATTGTGATAAAGAATATTTTATCCTTATATTTATGCCCAAGAAAATGTTTCTCATCACATTTGTAACATGGACCTTTAAGTTGGCGCTATGCAATTTCAACACGGGTTAACTTATGGATATTGAGGGGTGGAGATGATGGAAAGGTATTAGTAGGGGGGATCAATAATGGGATAGGGATAGGGAATAAATGGAGTATTTTTAATTTGAGAATTGACTAGATTTTGGGCTTCTCGGGCTCTTTGATAGGATTCCAACCAAGTAGTAGGATGAGTGATTAAGACTTGTGCACATATCTCTTCTTGCATACCACTAATAAAGAATTTCTTGAGAAAAGTATCGGACATGCCTTAGGTGTGAATGGCCAATTACTGAAATGTGGAGATTCTCTCTTTGACTATACAATATTTTTTAAGCTTGGTTAGTCATCCCAAATAATGAGTGTTTGTTTCAAAGAATTCATAGATTTCTAATACAAATTGTATCCAAGCAATATAACCCTTGTGGCAGTTCTTATGTTATTACCACCATTGTCAATTTCCAGGATCTAAATATAATACACCCACACAAAGTTTCATTAAGTCATATGTGATGCCATGTAGAGAAAAATAATATTCCATCTATGTGACCTAGCTTGTGGTGTCGGATCTATAAAAAAAAATTGAGACCCACTTTAGGAATTTTGTGCCACATTTTTATCATAAGATCATGAACAAGTAGTGTACAGTGAGGCCTAGTGGGATTGAATGATTCATCTCCTTCCTTTTGGGATGATTGGTCCTGCCATTGATAACCTATGGATTATGAAGAAAGGATATTATTTTTCATAACTATGAGTTTGGATATATGGTCTTGGAGTGAATCAAGGTTGGTGAGCTTGTCCTAGATGGCATCAAGATTTTGTTGAGTAGAGGATTGGTTGCGATCTATTTTTTGTTGTAACTCAACACATAGAGTTTCCAAAGAGTAGACTCTAGTGTATAGTTATGTTCCTCGAGTGGCCATAGAGATGCAGGTCCACAAGAAAAAGGTTACTAGAGAGTTGTACCAAGTCGATCAACACTGTGTTTCAGTTCAATTGAGATAGTTTCCTAGTAGTGGGATGAGTGGTTCCACCAAAAAGAATTACTAAAGAGTGGTACCATGACTATAAAATTGACACAAGGATTATATTGAGATAGTTCTCAAATAAGTGTATAGGTAATTTTTTAACTCCTATGAAGTTATACTCTTGTCTGAAGATTATTACACTGAAAAAATTCTCAAATTCTAAATACTGCAGTTTATGTAGGAATTTCATGGAGTGGATGGGAGTTTTAGATGTTATATCTCTTTAATATACACATCAGGTCCAACATTATTACTTGGCCCAATCTCTTAAGGTACCAATTAAGGAGGTTCGACCATACAATTAGCCACACTATCCAATTACCCAAGTGCTCGAGAGTGATCTTCCCAAGTGTTTTTCTCGGTGCACTATAGCAACAATATGGTTGATCAATTTATCTAAAGAAAATTTTAGATAACCTAGGGGACTCCGTATATTCTTGATGGTATGTGGAAGTGAAATTCAAAAAACATGTGTTGTCTGATCAGATATTACTTGAAGGGGTACCAACAAGGATACAAGGGTGTCCAACCAGGTGATTGTATTTCCTATGTGTAATCTTCCATTACCACATATTTTTACCCATTGAATGATAGATCATTGTGTTATTTATAGACATTGGAATATGTCTCAAGATTAAAAAAAAGAATCCTATAAAATGTTTGCTCATGAAAGTGATTTGATACCACTTGTGGTGTTCTTCATCACAAAATTGAAAGATTCGAAGTAGAAATTATAGAATACACACAAATTTATTGTAGAAATGACAGATTATAATAGAAATATGCAACACAAGAACTAGAATACCACAAATAGTTATACCTTTATTCGTGAGAGAAAGGTTCACTTACCTATTCAAGGGGGAAATTTCTACGTGAGCAGAGTTGTGATTATAATATACTTCATAAGACATCTCATTACGTTGTTTCTACTTCTTTATATAGTTCTTTCTACCTCCTAGGAAATTTCTAGTAGGTGGAACTTTCTAGTAAGTCTTCTTACAATTATTTATTTCACACTATTACATGGGTATTATTTACTAGAGATGGCCTCCATACATAGAAACTTATATATCTACTTAAGGGGGTTAGGGTATGGCCCTAACACTCTTCCAACTCACTCCAATCTTCATCCAATATTTCATGCATCTTTTCTAAATAAGGTTGTGGGATTAAAGTGCAAGGTGCAAACCAACTTACCATAACTTGATGAAGAACGTTCCACTTGGATCTAGTCAAAGGTAGTATTAGATACCAAAGAAAATCATTTGTGCCAACACAAAGCCATGAAGTATTGATCCAATGGAAATATATGTAGTATGAATATGCTAGATAGGAACCGACAACAATTTTGCAGTAATTTCCTCATCTTCAGCCTTGAGGAAAAAATTGCTTATGAAGGGAGGTCGTGGGCGGGGGGGCATGTTAGGGTCCTACCTTAACCTCCCTACTTTAGGCTACCTAAAAGTTAGTCAATGTGGCCATACTCTTTGAATAAATCCCATAAGATAGTAGTGGATAGTTATTTAATTTAAAATGATCCACTTTATAAGGCCCACTAGGTAAGTTGGTACCCATTAGTGATGTGACCACAAGTAGTTAGGGTTTTTTCTATTGAGAATATATTTAAAAATATATAAGGCTATGGAATGTTTTTATTGTATTGTTTTATTTTGATATTTTCTCATTGAAAGGTAACCCTAGCTTAATATGCAAGTGAACATTGTTTTACTTCTTCTTATTATCATAATACAAGGGTATATTTTGCATATTCCATATTATTGTCTCTCGTATCTTGTTTCTTGCAATTATAATATACGTATACCTAGTTTTTCTTCAAGTTTAAGGGTTAATGAAAACTACAAAGGAAGAGAGGCTTACTTATTTACTTATGGGTTATCAAGGTACCATTAGGTCAAAATTGCAAAGGGAGACAAAAGAAAGAAAAATTTTGCCACTGAATGGGGGTCATTTTCCTACAATGTCATGCCATTCAAACTAAAGAATGCACACAATTTTCTCTCCATAATTGTGGTCACTGTATTTAAGGAGTTTATATGCAAGTTTTTAGAAGTCTATATAGATTATTGGATTTTGTTCAATTGATTGAAGGACCACATATAAGTACTATGGTTAATTCTAGATAGATGTCGACAATTGCAAATCTTCTTAAACTTGAAGAAATAATTTTTTTTCACCCCCTTTAGATTTCTACTAGGACATGTGGTTTGTAAGGAAGAATTGTTGGCAAATCAATAAAAGATCATCTAGTTGTGGATATGCCTCCCCCTAGTTCTGTAAAATATATATGTGACACACTGGAACGTACATGATACTCTATGAATTGCATCAAAAACTATGCATGCATTACAATACCATTGGAGAATATTTGAAATGAGATGTGAAATTCATTTGGACTACAGAGTGTCAATGAGAATTTGATCTGTTGAAAGAGAAGTTGGTCACTGCACCCATTTTGGTGTTTATTGACTTGACAAAGTTATTATGTGTACATGTTGATTATTCAGCTATATTTCTTATTCGGTTGGTCACACAACTCGAGGAAGGTAATATTGATCATCATATATCATTTTCTAGTAGAAAATTGTTTGATGCAAAAATTTAGACATTGCCTTCTAGGAAATGATTTTGAATTTGTTGTTGATCATTCTACACTGAAATACTTAGTGAAAAATGTAATGTTGGGTAGAAGAATATGTAGAACGTTTTTTCTATTTTAAGAATTTGATTTTGAAGTAATTCTTAAGCCTAGGAAGCACAATGTTAGACATGATCACTTGTCTAAATGGGAGTCTAGAGAGAGTGGGGGAAATGTTGATGATGATTTTCCTGATACACAGTTGTTGAAGGTTGAGGCATGTTAACCTATAGGTAATTATCAAATCTTATGTAATTTCCCTTGTATAGTCCATTCCTAATTTTCCTCCATACCTATAAAATTTTGAAATCGTCGTGGGTTCCTAACACATTACATCATTATGCCTAACTTCTGTGACCCACATAACACTCACTTAAATTATGTGACCTCCATTATTGATCCGGATTTTATGAGCAGAATGAAATGAATACATATTATTAATAGATGCTTAACACAAAATAACAGAGATACAGTAACACTGGTTTTCTATTCAATAACGAAATAAGCTGAAACTATAAAATGCAGCAGAAACAAGCTTCCTGGAATGGTGGCGGCTTATCTCTGAGAAGAGATGTGACGGAAGCATGCATTTTCCAGAAGAAGATTACAATGAGGCTCTGAAGGAATTTTTACAATAAGAAAGAATGCCAAAAACCCTAGATATCCAAAAACCTAACCCTAGGAGATGAAGCGCCAAAAGTCATGTGGGCCCCATTTGGGTAAGTTAGTACATCAACTTCCCGGGGTCGCAACTTTTGCATACGATCTCTGTTTTAGGCATGTGATAGCTCGTTGTAAAGGTATCGTCGAGGAGATTAATTTTGGGGGCTCAATCATTCCTTCAACTATCATTGAGGGTATAAATACCAAAAAACCTTCATTTAGGCCCTCAAAATGGCCCCGGAAGTTAAAACTACTAAAAATAGTAAATTGCCAAAATTGTCAAAAACATGTTTTGAGCCAGTTGGAAAAGGTGGGTGGCCACCGATATCCATCTGGATCAATCCTCCCTCCTTAGGAAGAAATGTTCTCCATTGCATTGAGGTCCCCCATTAGATGAGGAAATTTTTGTTGAATTTGGCCCCGGGTGAGCCACTTGCCTTGGTGCAGGAGTTGCCCTGCTTTGACGACTCAATAAAGATGGATCATTTGTTGTCGAGTGCCCTTGATCTGTCTGTCCACAATTTGATCATTGGATGCATGTTGTATGCAGTCGGGATTGAGCTCTGTTGGTGTCAGTTGTTCTGCTACTTCTGAGGTATCCAATAATGGTGGGAAATAAGGGCGAAGGAGATCCACATTGAACACTGGGTGCAGGCCAAGGAAAGGAGGAATGTTGAGCTCAAAATCATTATCCCCCACAGCCTTGGTGATAGTGTATTGTCCATAACGGAGTGTGCGAAGCTTTCGATGGGGTCCTGTAAGGCATTCTTTCTGCAAGTGCAACCAAACTTTGTCGCCCACCTGAAAATTATGCGGCACCTGATGTTGATCATGGAGCTATTTGTACTTGTCATTGGACTTCTGTAGGATATCCTGAACCTGTTGGTGGATGTGATGGATCCGCTCAATGAACCAGGTGGCTTTGTCAGATTTAATTGGAGCGGGAGATGAGTCAGTCGAGGTGACCGCAAGGGTAAGTGCAACATCTATGGGACCTAATGGTTGGAATCCCAACCCCACTTGAAAGGGGATATGGTCAGTTGAGCTATGGAAGGCTTGGTTGTAGCTATGATAGACATAGGGAAGGCTCTCATCCCATGTGCGAGGGTGCTTTGAATTATACATGCGAAGGATATGCACAATCATTCGATTTACAAACTCGGTTTGGCCATCTGTCTGGGGGTGGAAGGTCGTGGATTTGGTGAGCTTGGTGTCCAGAAGTGACCAGAGGCTCGACCAGAATGTGCTGAGAAATTGACTATCTGGATCTGAGACAATGGTTTGTGGGATTCCAAAATGTACCCAGAATCATTCAAAGAAGACCTTGGCAGTGGCCTCTCCTGTGATGCTCTTCTTGCAGGCAACCAGAATCACCATCTTAGAAAAGCGATCAACAACCACAAAAACATAATCATTTCCCCACTTGGTGGATGGGAGTCCTGACATGTAGTCCATTGAGATGGATTCCCATGGCCTGTCAAGAGTAAGAGGAGGAGTGTACATGCCTTGTTTTTAGTGTTCATTTTGGCAATAGCACAGGCAGTACAAGACCTGATATACTTGTCAACCTCCAGTTGAAGTTTTGTCCAATAGAAATGTTTATGTAGCATCGCCACTGTCTTTTCGACATCGAAGTGTCCTGCCACCCGACTATAGTGGGATTCCCAGATCATCTTCGCTCACTCACTTGATGGAACATAGATATGGCCCAGATGACACAAAAACCCATCCTGAAGATGGAAATTATCGACAACTTCATTTTCACCCAACATTTGGTAGGTGGTGGTGAAGTCAGGGTCTGTCTCATAAAGTTGGGACCATCCATATGTCTCATGGCCGCAAGAGTCTAGCATCGTGGTGAGTTCTGCGACTAGCAGTCTACTGAGGCAATCAACGATGTGATTAATGCTTTATGTTTTATACTTGATGTTGAGGTGGAATTACTACAAGTATGTGGACCACTTTTGATGGAAGTCATTCTACAATTTTCCCTGTGTCTGCATGAACTGCAGTGGCTTATGATAAGTGTGGATGACTGTCTCCTTCCCAAGAATGTAATGTCTCCACTGGCATCATGCTTGCACAATGGAGTACATTTATTTGTCGTAAGTAGGGTACTTACGGATAATATCTAATAGTGTCTCACTATGATAGGCCACGGGGTGGTCGTGCTGAGTGAGAACAACGCCCACATCATAGTCTAAAGCATTTGTCTCGATCTCAAAGGGATGTTGCAGGTCTGGTAGTGAAAGTACTGGGGCTGAGCACAAGAGATGCTTCAAATCATCAAACACTTGTTGTTGGGACCGACCCCACGCAAATTTCTCCTTACCACCACCCCTATTTATTTGGTTGAGGGCCCATGCAATATGGGAGAAACCCAACACAAACCTGCGGTAGAAATTAGCAAGTCCCAAGAAGCTCTGAAGCTCAGTGAGTTTTGTTGGGGCTGGCCAGTCACGAATGACTTGGATCTTGGTTGGATCCACATGTACGCCATGCTGATCAATGATGTAGCCCAGGTAATGGACCCTATCCATGCCGAAGGAGAATTTTTCTAGGTTGGCGTATATCTTGTGTTGTTGCAGGGTGTGCAAAACCTGCTGAATATGCTGCAAGTGTTTGACCCAAGTCTTGCTGTAAATTAGAATGTCATCCAGATACACCACTACAAAATTATTGGTGAATGGTCATAGGATATCGTCCATCATCCTCATGAAAGTGGCTAGAGAATTTTTCAAACCAAAGGGCATGACCAACCATTCAAAAGTCCTTCCTTTGACTTGAAGGCGGTCTTCCATACATCTGTCTATTCTATCGGGACCTGGTGGTAGCTAGACTTCAGATCAATCTTGTTGAAGTATTTGGCCCCCGTGAGTTGATCAAGGAGGTCAACGATTCGGGGAATCGGGTACCTATTTTTGACAGTGATTTTATTCAGATCCTGGTAATCAATATAGAGTCTCTAGGTTCCATCTTTGTTATGTACCGGCATGATTGGGATCCCGCAAGGTGATGAGATGGGGTAGATGTGCCCCTTGTGGAGCAGCTCTTGGATTTGTTGCTTGATCTCCTCATTCTCTAAAAAAGAGCGGTGATAGACTAGCCCATTGGGCAGTGGTGCACCGGGGGTAAGATCGATGGGGTGCTTGACCTAGCAGTGCAGAGGTACCCCTGTAGGTGAGGAGAAGATATCTGATTATTCTTCCATGACCTTATCTACTTTCTTCTGATGTGTGAAGAGGTCAGCCGCAGAGACCCTGGATGTGGTTGCGATATTTCGCTTATTCTGAGAGAGAATCACGAAGAAGACAAACTTTCACATCTGAGAGATGAACTTCCTTCATTGCTTAGCAGAGATCAAGGAAATAACACTAGGTGGGACTGCCTCAGGTATCCTGTTCAAAGTAATAATAACACTACGAGGCCTAGACTCATATACAACATGACGTTTCCATAAATAAGGTTGTCCCAAAAGAACATCACAAACTTCAAGAGGAGAAACATCACACAATACCTCGTCTTTGAAGGGATTGATGGCGTACGATGAAGTGTAGTGGAGTGCCTTTTACCCATAGCTGTGAATGGAAAAGGCGCTCTCCTTCTCCTGGCTCATCTGGTTCACCAGGCTGGAGCTTGGTGGTAGAAACGGTGGCACTGGGTTCCATGTCAATGATCCATCTTCCCATTTTTGGTTTTGTCTCGGAGTCAAAATCTGCATATGATTCAGAGGCTTTCACTTCGGCCACCAGCGAATGCTTTGATTGGCAGTCAGCAATGTTATGCCATGGGCTCTTATGGAAGTTGCACCACTTCCCGATATCTTTCTTTGTCTTTCTGGTGTCCTTCTTTGCTTGCGACTTGTATTGGTTGTCCTGATACTGTCCATCTTTTCTTTTTCCTTTGTTCAGTGGGTTGGGGCTTCCCTTTCCTGGATTTGTTGTGAGGGGTTCCCAGGCCCAAATTGCCGCGTCTTTTGTTTGAGCTTCTGCTTGATTTTGATGACATATCGATAGGTCGCACCCGAGGATGAGATGTCCAAAAATTCCATTTTGGTCTGGATGTATCTATGTAGAGCACCACGATACGTGAGCACTAGATATCGCTCTAAATCTTTAATACCCAACTTGATGCACAAGGTATGGAAGATATTTGTGAAATATGGCACTGCTTGGTCTCTTTCTTGCTGCAGTGTGGTCCATTTGGTATACAAGTCGTCATAACTTTTGACAGGGTAGTATTGTTCCTTAATAGAATCCTTGAAGGATTCTCAGGTGGTCATGACTGAAAGTAATGAGGTTTCCTTTATTTCCTTCTGCTCACAGAAAGTTTCCCACCAATCTTTGACATGGGGAACGACTTTGAGGAGTGCAAAAGTAATCTTTTCTCTATTTAAAAATTTATGAATAGAAAAATACCCTTCTAGTAGATTCAACCACCTCTCTACATAATCTGCGTCTATATGACCTTCAAATATAGGAATATCAAAGTTTATTTGTACCTTGAAGGGGGCAACGCTTCCGTTCGAAGAAGATGCGTCGCCTGTTGGTAGTTGCAGAAGGATTTGCACGAAACTATCCATCATCTTGTTCCTCTGTTGCATGAGGGCTTCCTCAATCAACAGTTTGAAAGGATCTCCTATCCCTTCATATTTATTTTCTCCTGCCATGGGAGGTCGCTTGGGCGTGCGAGAGCTTCTGTCCTCAAGAGAAACAAGCTCGAGACCCAACTCTTTGTACTCTGACCTCGTTGGGGACATGCATTAAGATGACAAGGAGCAGACCGCTCCGATACCACTGATCCATATTTTATGAGCAGAACAAAATGAATACAGATTATTAACAGGTTCTTAACACAAAATAACATAGATACAGTAAAACTAGTTTTCTATTCAATAACAAAATAAGCTGAAATTGTAAAATGCAGCAGAAACAAGCTTGTTGGAATGGTGGCAACTTATCTCTGAGAAGATATGTGACAGCAGTGCGCATTCACCAGAAGAAGATTACAATGAGGCTCTGAAGGAATTTTTACAATAAGAAAGAATTCCAAAAACCCTAGACATCCAAAAACCTAACCCTAGGAGATGAAGCGCTAAAAGTCATGTGGGCCCCGTTTGGGTAAGTTAGTACATCAACTTCCCGGGGTTGTAACTTTTGCATACGATCTCTGTTTTAGGTGTGTGATAGCCCGTTGGAAAGGTATCATTTAGGAGATTCATTTTGGGGGATCAATAATTCATTTGTCTATCATTAAGAATCTATATACTTAAAAACCTTCATTTAGGCCCTCAAAATGGCCCCGGAAGTTAAAACTGCTAAAAATAGTAAATTGCCAAAATTGTCAGAAAATTGTTTTGAGCTAGCTGGAAAAGGTGGGTGGCCACCAATATCCATCTCGATCAATTATGCACTATCCACACTTAGAATTTTTTTTAAATTAAGTATTCATCTACGGGTGTGGAGAACTACCCTGATCACTTATCCACCATGTTGTCCCTCACCCCATCATCCCATTTTTCCACGATATCACCACACCATGATCTCAATCATCCACCATTTTGGTTGTTCTTCTCATGTTCCTTCCCAATCCTCTCATTACCATGTCATTCCACCATCCTATATTCTTATTATCCTGCTTATCTCGATCATTCGCCTATCCCTCTCATTCATCATCTCGAGCGTCCATCATCCCGCGACACTTTACACCTTCTTCTATCATGTTTCCCAACATGCATTAAATCATTTTTTTGATAAATTACTACCACTCGTATAGTGTTAATATCATTATTAATGGAAATTTTCTCGAGGAAACTTCCCATAAATGTTAATACGAACTATCATTTTAAATCCTTAAATTAAGAGCTCTGGAACGTGTTAAAATAAACAAGTGTCTTTCTAGAATGGAAATTTGAAAGGATCTTATTAAGTTTGTCACCTTGGCTAAATATGTCATCTGGACAAAAAGAATATTTTTGCAGAGACACTCAATATTTTTGGACGAGAAGACCAAAGATTTCAATGGTCACAGGATTACATGTATTATCTTACATTATCACCCCCAAAAAAGAATTTGATCAAGATTTGGACATCCGAAATTGCATCAGTAGGGTGTGTTCTAGAGGCATATGACTTCAAGGATTTAGTTTCATGGTGTGTTGACAAGTTTGATAAGGAAAGGAGAATTAATCAGTTACAAAGAGAATCTCTCATCACTTTAGCTCCCTCAATTTTTAAAAGGATGTTCAGAATCTCTTAACCAACCATGGATTTCAAGAGTGTTGAAGCTGAAGATTTAATTAAGACTAAGAAAGGTGGATTTGAAATTTTACAGGACTACCTTGAGGACTCGACAATTTTTCCTAAAGATCTCTCCAATATTCAGGTATGTTCATTAAAGAACCCATACAAATAAATGACATGATTATTCATTAGGATAACTAGACATGATTCCAAATACACTAATCCCAAGATTTCTTTGTATATACTATATTTTTCAATTCATGAGAATGACATCTTCAACTAGTCAAGAATTATTTCAAGTGAGTTATCTTTTCATCTAGGAAAATTTTGTAAAAGTAAAAGGTTTTACATGTCTTCATGTTTGATTTTTGTTGTAACTTATTGTCATGTGTTCAAGGGCCTACCCTTGGCCAAGAATGTTAACTGTAAATTTGACTCTGTACAAATGTGGTACCCTGCACTTTGGAAGAAAAAATTTGCATATAACTTCTATGAAGTGCACAATGCTTTTATCTCTTCTTTCAAAAGGTTACTTTATGGACCCAGTACATCTATATTATCACTAGAGGATGCATCTTTCTTAACCGGAAAAGGAAGCTTCGTAGCTATGGAAAATTTTAGTATTATAAAACTCTATTGTTCACATGAAAAACCTTCATTTCTACCCTACTATGTTTCTGATAGATTGTTTTCAGTTGAGGTATGTAAACAATACAATTTTTGGGCTCACTTTTTTAATAAAAAAAAGGAAAAAACAATTTATCCCATTACCATGGAAGATTGGGGAAATAAGTGTGAAAATTATTTCCCATCTAGATGAAACCTCAACTCAATTTGACTTATTTAACCTCAAGCAAGATAATGAAATCCAGGGTTTCCACCCTAATCGATTATTCATGACCCATGTGACATTAGTAGGATATAGTGTGTTTCTTTCCAAGAAATTTTTATTTGGAGAAGAAGAAGGTGATATTCAAAACCCTCAAAGGTTGCATAAGGAAAAATTGCAAGAAGATATTGAGATATTAGTCAGTACCAATGACCATCACAGTTAGCGAGGATGGGTTGTAAATGAGATAATATATTGAAAATTGGTTAAAGAATTCTTTAATCAAAATAACATAATCGAATCAGGAGAAAAAAGTTACAACCGGTCAGATAGTTCCAACCAAATAAAGTATAAAATACATCCCAGCTAGAAAATGAAGGAGAGATAATCCATCACTGTAAGTTAAGTGGTCATTTTTCATAATTTCCCATCCTCTATACTTCTCATTTAGAAAACATCTAGCTTATGTCTTTTCATTCAATGAAAACTCATAGTTGATTTCTATTTTTTTTTTCTTGTCTTCCAGGTCTAGGTGTTTCTTTTAAAGGTCCATGGGAGCCCCATCTTAGTATGTTTCGACGAACGCTTTTATTTTAATTTTACATTTCACTGTAAAACCAAACAATTATTTTTTTTGAACTCCCGAGAGAACTATTTTGGGGCATAAATTTAATGATTTCACAGACTTTAAGATTCCTAAGTATGATATTTTTGGAGTGTGTTCATCATATTTTTTTTTTCAGTTTTAAATGCAATACTAATCTAAAGTTCTCTTCATTATGTCCTTATATCTTTTCTATCTTATGATATGACCAAGTCTTTCTTATATTATGATGGATGTGAGGAATATGTTAATATTATATGATATTTTCTTTACTTTTGTATAATATTGTAAAGATGTTATATTTATGTCTTAAATAAAGTTCCTACCCTTTTCTGAGGAACCTTTCTTTTGTGATTACAATTTTTATTTAAAATTGTATTTTCATAGTTCAATTTATCAATAATAGAGGAGCACCACCTCTTTAAAAACACAAGGGGATTTATCCCCGTGAAGTTGTTGTTAAGATTTTGAACAATCTGAACATCTACAAGGCATTACCAAACCAATTTTATGAGATGACACAGTTTTTAATGTCTAGGAAGGCAACTAAATATTATACATATGCACAACAATGATAGTTGGTAACTGTGCAGTAGATTACCAACTGATTGTAGGAAAACTATATAATATTGGTGTGAATGGGATCATATGTATATGTGTCTTTGAACATGAATGGGATGCACTTTGTATGGATCATATGAAGGGATTGTTGGAGGACATAATGTAGAAAAAGTGACAACCAGGAAAGTGTTGTGTGAAGGATTATGGTGACCCTTGGTACATTAGGATGCCAAGGAACACTATAAGTATGATGTGTGTCAACAAGTGAGATAACCTACCTCTGTTTCCTATTGTGGAATTACAACGATTTGAGAAGTGGGAGATTAAATTTGTAGGATTGATCAATCCACGTGTGGGGATGAATAAATCACGCTACATCATTATTGTGACAAAATACTTAATGCACTAGGCCAAAGCCATGCTAGTCAAGGATTTCACTTTGGACATTATTGCATGATTTAATTTTTAGAACACTATAAAAAGGTTTGATTGTCCAAGGTTACTAATGAGTGTTTAGGGCACACACTTCATTAATACTACTATCAAAGGATTGAACCAAGATAAATTATGATTCATCATCGGAATAGTAAGAATTATCATCTACAAGACACTAGAGTGGTGGAGGATTTTATCAAGATTCTAGAGCATGTGCTTACAAATGTCTATAATGTGGAGAGGAATGTTTGGGATACGCATATTATTGTGGTATTATGGGCCTATAGGACTACTTACAAGAGGTTGACTAAGCCTACTTCATTTCAACTTGTGTATGGGAAAGAAGTAGGTATGTCACCTAAATTTGTCGTCCCCATTTTACACATCGCAATAGCTACAAATATGATAGATGATGAATCCCTTAAAAGTTGGTTAGAGAATCTATTAGAGTTGGAAGAGAATCATATTATTATAGGATTCAATTGTAAGATAGATAAGTAGAGGCATGAATCTTAGTATGACCATAATATTCATTCTAAGTTAATGGAACCTGGATCATTTGTTTTTCTCTACGATAGTAATTTTTCCAAGAATCCAGGGAAATTGAGGATGAGGTGGATAGGACCATTAGCTAGGACCCTTCCACATTACATGAATCTCAAAGGCTAGTCCAATAAAATTGATAAAATTGGATGGTAATTCAATAAAGGAACTATTTAATGATAGTTGATTGAAGTCGTATTATAGCCCACAAGGGATCTAGTGAACACCTGTGTTTAAGAGATGCACTTGTACTATAATAGGAGTTGAGTGTGGTGGAGAGTTAGTAGTTTGTTTCTTATGGATAGAATTATAGAGTCGTTATGGTATGTTGTGTTGTTGGTTGGAAGTGGATATTAGTTTCTCTCAAAAAAAATAATGTTCAGTAGGTATAAGTTATTTTTAGTGATTGGTAGAATAAATAAGGTAGGTTTTTGAAAAGTTAAAAAATGGGTTCTCTTTTTTTATGTGATAGGAAAATATGGGTGGAAATGGTAACAAGATGTTAATAGTTAGAGGAGACCATGGAACAAAATTCAAGAAAATTATGGTGAATATAGTTAAATGTAATCTAATAACATTCTAACCTATGGTGAGAATTAACAATAACATGTCCCAATATGATCAGTAGTGGGTAGAGCTATTACTAATTTTGTTGCTAGATTTTTCATAAACAAGGAGGAAGGAGTTGGGGATGGCATACATGTTATTCAAATTTTCATAGAGAGATAAAGAGTTGAAGGGATACAGTGTGCAAGTATGATTTCAATAGAAACTTCATCTAAACCCAAAGCCCTTCCAAATATAAAGGCACATAAGGAAGTGAACATACCAATAGTGAAGGTCCATGAAAATGTGAATATTATTGAGCCTGTGCTCAAGAAACTTGTTAGCATCATCAAATTCTAAAATCTCAATTTACAGGATGTTGCCTAGTTTTCCAATTTCCAATTTGACTATTATGTTGAAGTGAAGAAAACAATTGATGGTAATGAATTAGTTTAATCTAAGGCATGGAAATGGAGACTATATAAATCTAATATTATAACCATGTTGGATGTCCCTCACTTTGGGTAGAGTACACCCATGTCATGTTGTGTTATTGTTTTATTGAGTTGGTTGTGTGGAGGATACTTGTGGCTACATCAACCACACCCTATTTCCCTAGGCATCCTACATCAAGTTTCAGGATTGTCATGAAAAGGAGAGGATGCATTTTTTTTAAAGTGATGATGGCCTAGAATGTTAATATGGACGCTGGAGGACATTCATAAAAAAAATATGGCACGCACATAGGTGTACATGATGTTGTGATTTTGACTATTTAAGATCCATAGATAAAAAATGTGATACATAGTTTCTAGCCTACAAGTTGGTTTGAAAGTATTGGAAGGATGAATTCCCTATGGGATTCATTCATGCAACTAAGAGGTGTGCACAAGGCATCAATATGTCTTGAGCACTCTAAACTTCTTTACAACAAAAGAGTACAATAAGGTCTTCCATCATAGTTGGGTACTCTTGCTCCTTCCAATGATTTTATAGAATGCACTAGAAGGAAGACCCTTTGATACAAAGGTTACAAATACATTCCCAACATAGAAGTATAATATTTGGCAATACAACAAGGATAAATTACTTCAAGTGAATAATAACCTATATTTTAAGCATTGTTATACATCCATGATACAAGAGACTATTGAATAATTTTTCATTCCATGGAACTTTGTAGATATGTATGATGATTTCATTTGTTTTAAGATCGATATGCATAATTTTTATCTCAAACCTTAAGCAAATCCATGTGCATTAGAAACTATACTACCCTTTTGCATTTCCAATGATGACATCCAAATGTTAACAATAGCACAATGGTTTAAGAAATTGTTTCCATGACTTGATTCAATGGTATAAATTATAGATGTTGTATAATATAGAGAAAAGTTTAAAGGAAAAAAGAAAAGAAATAGAAACTACAACAAAGAATATTTTTTTAGAATCACCATGGCTTACATAGGTTAAGCAACAAAGAGAACAAGAAAAAGAAGAATGAGCAAAAAAATATGAAGTAGAAGCAATGCATGAGATAGGCCTTATCAAGAAAAAGAGAACCAATATAGGTGTTATTGGTTCATAACATCAAGAAAAAAAGATCCATTGAAGGAAAATGATCCACCAAGCAAGTCACAATAGAGTTCAAGACCTAGAGAGATAGTCCATACCCTAAGCCAGTCCAAATTGGCAATAAAAAGGCATTTTTTATCTGCATAGTCAACAAGCATTTCAGAGTTGTAGTAGTAGCAGAGAGAGGACCAAAAGATTCTTCATAAATCTCGACAGAACAAAGATATTACAGATCCCTTAGGTAAATCACCATTTCTCAAGAAAGTTTAAATCATTTTTTATAGTTTACATTTTCATATTGAAGTTCAACGAATGAGTCAAAAGTTTTCTTCCCAACGGCTAGAAAACTTCTTCCTTACTTTACAATCTAGGGACACTACAAAGGAAATAAGTTCACCACATTAGGAACCAAGTGTCACTACACCAAATACACAACAAACTATTCTTTCTCCGAGACCTGGAAATAAGGCCCTTGATGTCCCAGGGGTTCAACAAAGAGAGTTGCAAGTACACCCTTTAGCCCTTGTGACCCGTGATTCTTATGTGCTAGGTGTGTTATCCAAAATTCTTAGGGATAAATAAGGATATGAAGTATCGAGGCCCTCAGGTTGCAGACATGGAGTACTGATATATAACTTGACCAATAGTGTCCACTTGCACAGATAGAGGCGCACTTCACCACCACAGATCTCAATTTCATCATGAGGGTATCCACCACATCAAATTGCTTCCAGAAGACATTGGGTCTTGCTCCATGAGGTACACGCCAAGTATTATGGTGAGTTTCATTTCAATATTTGAGGCATTTGAGTTTATTTCATTTCAAACTGCTTTTGATTATGTAACGTTTGCTTGGAAATTATGCCATTTTCCTTGTTTCACCTTGTTGGTTGACATTGCACCCTAGTAAGTGGTCACCATAGGGATAGGTTTTCTACTAGAAGGTCCTCTTTATAGTTCATCGTACCATTCTTGACCATACTTTCCACTTTACACACTTCATCCCCTCATATCCTTATCTTTTGTGATTTTTGGGTGTATTGACCTAAGAAGGGAGGTCCCTAATTTCATGGGAAGAAGGGGTTGAAGGCCTAGAGGCTTGTAGCTGGAAAAATATGAAATCCAATCATGAACCTTCTATATTCTCTCCTAGGCATATCGAGGACAATGAAATGTCTCTCATAAGAAACTGACGGGACCCATAAAAAAAAACTAATACAAAATGCCAACCAAGGTGGGGAATTTGTGGTAAATGTTTTTCATGCTTAGGTAGAAGCCCCACCTTGGCTTCAACCTAGAAACATATTAAAACAAAAAAAGGAAATAAATGGGCTTGGAAAAAGGTTGCATTGAAAATGAAGGTGCAACGCACCCTCTACAAATGCACCCATAAATGAGATACTGGGATCCCTTGTATGTCATGAACCCCATGCCCAAAAATTCTTGCTCCCATCCATGTCACTTTGTCCATGTGACCTATAGACGGGTCTCCCTTGTAAAACACTCTGAAAATTGAGGTACGATTCACCCAATAGGTCTCTTTATCAACCCTCACATACCCAAAATTGGAAAATTACATAGATTCTTTGAGCACGTGTTTATTTTGATGAGGTGGTTTTGATGTACATGCTTAGATGGATATTTTATTGACTTGATTTAATTATCATGATGAATTTTAATTGATATCCTTAAAGGTTGTATTCATTGTCTTTGCAGGACCTTGCCTAGTGGACATGTTTGGAAGAAAAAAACCTAGCTTGGGATTCCTTGGGGCTTGAAGCTCATAGGATGGAAACCATGTCCCACACACCAAACGATGATGGTATCCTTTGGAGGCCATGAGAGACATGTTGAAGGATCTATCCTATCCCATTTTCATCCCCACATATTTCTCTTGAGGCTAAAACGCCACATTTAAGGAGCTTGATGTCATCCTAGGGCTAGGGTTTTGGTGGTGAAGGACACTTTGCATGTTTTGATGGGATAAGGCTTGGATTGAAGGAGGGAACCATAGTGAATGAGAGGGAGGCCCTAGAAGGCCCAACGAATTCCATCCTCAACTCCAACGACTTGCAAAAAGTGTCAAAAAGTCACCCTAGAAGAGGGATGACATCACATTAGTGTTTCTTGTGTGCATTTTTTAAAGTTAAATTTGAATTTGGTAATGTAAAGGGGAAAATTAATGGGTTTTGACCCCTTACTCTATGGTTTACCCTAAAATTAAGTGGAAAAATAGTTTTAGGAGGATTTGTATAAATAAGGATCACTTCTATTTCATTTTTATCATAGCTCTCCCATTGTGAGAAAACTATTGTGGCTGAAATTTGTACCCTAATTGGGAAATTTGGTCTCTCTCTCTTGTGCAAATGATTTTTGGTGATATATCTTGGTGAATTATTGAGCTAAGGTGGTGCGCACCTCTTGGAGACTTATTTTCTTGCTTATGAATGGTCATTGCTTGGTGAAACTAGGGTTTGATCTTGCATCTCTCTTAAAATTGGTAAGGCAAATCTGCAATTGTTAGTTCTTTTTTACTTGTTTCATGATTAATGTTGGTTGAAACCCTAGGAGGATTATAAGAGCATACACCCTCCATCAAGCTTCATCTCATTTGCTATTTTTCAAGTCATTCATTGCAAGGTTGCTAGGAGGAGTACAAGGGTGTACACCGTCCTAGATTTACCTTAGTTTGATTCGCATGCCCTAGGTATTTTGTTGATCTAACTCATGATTTCAAGACTCCATTCACCAAAATTTTAAAGGCACTAATCTGAAGTGTGCATTGGAGAAATAAATTGTTTGCATAGGTAAATGTAATTTAGAGAGATATTAATATTGTTCAAGTTGGAATATTTTCTTGATGCTTTGAGGTTTCCAAAGCCTCTAGGGCGTCTTGTTTTGCTTAGTATTATTAGAGATATAACTCAATAAAATAGACAGCCATTAGGGCTGCATCAAATACTCTCTACTTTTATTATAATTCACATTTCAACCATCAAAAGTTGCTAATAAATTATCCATATAATCTGCTAGCCTCAATGCACTTTTTGGGTGGTTTACTTGCTCTTTTTGTGGGTTGAAATTTTATGTTGTAGGAATAGTATGATACAACCATAAGGCTGATAAAATATCTTTGCAATACTTTTTTATAACATCCTTAGTTAGTTGTTAAAGTCTTATGCTTTCATACTTGAGTTACACTAGTGATTGCTAGCTTATCTCTTGCATCATTTACTTAAATTTTAGCATCTTGTTAGAATATTTAATAATACTTTACTTGTTGATATATATCTCTTTTAACTGCTGCAAATAAGGACAACAAGCTTAACTTTCTTGTCCGCTTAACCTTAAGCTTTCATACTCATCTTTTCTTGTGTCTTGAACATGTACAGTCATCTTTTGCAGGTACTCAAGTTTATTAGAAACTGTTAACCACTTTCGAGACTCGTTTCCAATATATCTTCCACTTAGTATCTTGAACTATAGGGGAATAATTTCCATCGTCTCACTTTTCATCTCATTTCCCCCTAGGGTCACCCGATACTCCCCCCTTATGTTGGATTCTTCCTTCACTAAAGCGAGGGGGGGTTTATCTCAGGTGACAATGGGTAAAATCTCCCACCATTATCGCCATCGTGTGGATTGCGTCAGGCTTTTCCCAACCTACAGTTTGTGCAATAACAAGGTGAAAGATCACAACAAATTTGGCACACATAATTGGATCTCTTTGTTCCTTTTAAGAAATCTTTCCATATTATGTCTTTAAAATGATGAATGAATTAGATGATCAATGAAGAGAACTTGGAATGTCCTACCAACAACTTACAAGAAGACATGCATGCATGGTGGTTGATCATGAATCCTTGACCATTTTGGTTGAGAACTTGTATTTAGTTGTCCCATCCATACCTACAGAAGAAGCTCCATTTACTTATATGCTAGAAAAACTTTCTTAGTTACATAAGTGTTTCAAACTCTCTAGAATTAGAATTTAGAATCGCAAGAACAACTTAAGTCGATTCCCAACCCCAAATAAATTGAATTAGCTAAACACATTAAAGTTATGGATGATTTATTTCAGAGTGTGAAGGTTGGGACATATAGGCTTTCACATTTAGTTGATTCCAATTTTTATATATGGACTTATATGCATAATGTTCCTGAGGTACGTGTTATGGATGATAAGATTAGACAATGAGGAGCATAGATTTCTGACAATCAAGAAACTATTCATGAATTTCTCATGAGTGCACATAAGGAGATAATGGTTGAGGTAGCTACCTTGACTAAGTAGATTTCCATAGTGTGCTATGAGTAATAACGGGTTATTAGCAGATTGGCACAATTCTAGGAACATGCAAAGAAGAAGTACACAAGCCTCATCAATGTCCAACTCAAGACCATTGCAATACTTCATATTTGTGAGCAAATTTGACCAAAAACGGGAAAGAATTAAGTACTTAGTTTCAAAACTAAATGGAGAATTTGATGAATTCTTATGACAATATGACCCAAAGCTTCAATGAGTTCACTAATTGAGTGAAGCAAGAGATTCCTTCATTGGCTTTTATTTTGCAAGGGTAAGTTGCATTGTCTCGGTGATGAAATAATCACAGTGTTGGGGCATGTTGGGGGCCTATCGGTGCCTTATTTTATAGCGTTGAATACATTGCACACATTCAGTCTTTGCATGAATAGTTTATCTATCATGCCCAATTGTGTGTTATGTACCCTATTTTGATTAGAATGCCAAAAGCTATGAATGTAATTAGAATTAATGCACCTTCTTATATGTATGTTGGAAAGTTGTGTTGTAGGAGGTTATAATTAGAATGTAACTAATTGTAAATGATACAAAGGAATGTAAATGATAACATGAGGGTTGTATAGTTGGTTAATTGAATCTTGTATTGAAATATAAGTATCAAATATTGTATGGAGAAAGTCGGGATTGGGGTTTAAATCCATTAACATTTGTGTGGTGTTATAAGGAGTTGTGCATGGATTTATCTTATGGACTGAATAGAAAGGATTGTATAATGGCCCCCCTCTAAAAATGTATGTGTTATGTGTGTTTATCTAAATGTATAATGAACATATGGTAATAAGATGATATTGTATTTTTTTCTTACTATTCAAATATGATCTTGTAATGTTCATTAGTGTCTTGGTGAGACATTATCCTTTTAGGATTTTGAATATGCCAACGTTAATTGACTTTACTATTGGTTTGAATTTAGAATTTGGGATCTGAATTTATCACAAACAAATAACATAAATAAACATTAAATATTAACAAAAAAAATGTAACTAATAAACCAAAGAAATAGTGAGAAAAAAAAAGTGTATACAAACACATCATTCACTAAGGATATAGGAAAAACAAAAACAAAAAAATTATAATTCCCAAATTCATGTGAGAATTTGCAAAACTTAAATAAAAAACTCGAATTGCATTAACATTCCAACTGATGCAATCTGTAATGTTCCCAAGACAATTTTTTCGCTTAGGAAGACTAGCTAACCACTGAATTAACTGTTTGTTTGTTTGTGTATGCGGGTTGGCCTCTTAGATTTAGGCCTTAGGGTTATTTTCAGTTATTCAACACAATTCCTGAAGATATACTCAATACTATGCAAGATATAATCAATACACAAGATGTGGAACTCTAAGGCACAGATCTGACCTTTTTATTAAGAAGAGCAAGAACTTGATACAATATAGAAGCAGATCTGGAATAACATCAGATGGCTCCAACATAAAATATATGAGATGCTACAAAATTCTCCCGATAATACCCAACAAGCCTCCAAAGGCTGGATATGAGATGAAAGACCAAATACAAAATATGTTAGGGTTACTGTCAGACTGCTAAATTGAAGCTTTTAAGTGACCTGAAACACTAAATTGTCAAAGTAGGGTTGGTAAACTTCGAGCTGATACACAGTATGTCCAGGCAAGCATCTAGTCTCTATCTGAATGCTATCCTAAGAAGAAAACACACACCTATTCTGAGAACTTGAATTTTAATAACTATCTTGAAACTGAGCATTTCCTATTTAAATCATCAACAGAAAAACAGTCTTGTGCTCAAATGTTGGTACTG
>ML791770.1:196482-208047 GCA_009831015.1 Picea engelmannii | reverse complement strand
CATTAAAGTGCATAAAAATAGCTTGAAGTGCAAAGATACCTTAGATGACCCCTTTGAATGGTAGGGAGATGTTAATTATGTCAAAATGAGGTCAAAAGGGTGGTACTGGCATATAAATGGAGGTCTGTGGTATATAATATAGGAAAAGATCATGGTCAAAACCGGGGACCAACAGTTACGTCCAACCCCCCTAGCTGCTAGCACGTCCCGCGAGATGGATGAGAAGACCAAGGTTTCGACCCAGCTAAAGAAGACCTCCAAGTGATGCTAAACTCCACCAAAATATATATCAAGGAAAGGGAAATCCATCCCTAAAGTATGAATCCCAAATGTTGAGTCTTTCTCCTCCAACTACTGAAACCCTAATCAAGATTGTGCCCTCCTGAAACCCTGAAGTGCCAATAATTCGTCCTGGATGAAGGAAGCCTCCAAAACTCCTAAAAATCTCTAGGATGATAGATCGGTCTGCCACAAGTCACATGGAGAAGTATCACAATCAGATCTGAGTTATAACCCCCTAGATCTGAGAATATTTGAATCACCAATACGTCCTCCTTCTCTCAAAGCCATCCCAAATCTGTAGCTAATAATCTGGCTAAAGTAACTCCTCCAAAATACCTCCAAAATGATGAGAAAGGTTCTACAAGAAAAACCCAAGTGCTAGAATGTCTCAAGGATCTCTCACAATGTTGGATAAAACTTATCCTTATGCAATGATGTGCCCTTGCTATAAAACCCTGAATGGTACGACCCTGCTGCCCTCCTGGATCGATGATGGAACCTGTGATGAGTGTAGAATTGTGTGGGTGGAGTACTTCATCCCCGAGACTAATCTTGGAAAAAGGTGAGTGGAGTATTTCACCATTGAGTTGTTCTCTAGGGTTTGTAATCTCAAAACCCTCAAAACTGTGTGCTCAAGAGCTCAACAAGCAATTACCAAATATCCAAGATGAGTGAAAGGTGTGCCCTAGCCTTTCCTTTATACTTCCATTTTATTTCCCTGTTGAGTTAGTTTAACCCTTGGGTTCAACTCCTAACTCAACCTCCAACGTTTTAATTCTTCATTGAGTTACTTTTTATCCTTTTTGCCTTTTTCCCAAGTCAACTTCAAAATATAACATTGAGTTAGTTGACCTTTCCCCATGCTATATGAGACTATGGTCTAGTGGGGATGTCTAGACCACTAATTCGTCCTGGACCTCTTCATCAAGAGGTCGGGGACATTACAGTCTCCCTTGCTAGAAATTGTTTGTCCACAAACAATTCCAAACCTATTTCTCATACCACCTGTTCATTCTCCCACGTGGCATCCTAAATGGGAAAATCCTTCCATTTGATCAGGTATTTTTTTATGCTTCTGTTTCGGAGCTTCTTCTCCCGAACCTCCAATATCTCCTCTGGTACTAGAACCAGTTGCCCCTCTTCATCTAGAGGTGGCAACACCTCCAGTGGGGTGATGTGTTGGCCGACGGCCCTCTTCAGGCCAGACATGTGGAAAACATTGTGTATCCTGCTATCATGTGGGAGCTCCAACTCGTAAGATATGGCCCCTACCTTCCTGTTGATCCTGTAGGGACCAAAGAAACAGGGTTGGATATTTTATTCTCCACTTATTTTTATAGAATCATGTCGATACAGTTGGAGCCTTAGGTAGACTAATTCACCAGCCTCAAAGGTACGCTCTACCCTGTGTTTATCTTCTTGGACCTTTTGTTTATTGTGTGCCTTCTATAAATGATCCTTTAACTCCCTAAGGATTTCCTAACTTTGGTGTACCCAATCCTGTACCATGGGGTCTCTGTTGTCACCAAAAGCAATCTCTACAAAAGAGAGTGAGTCATAACTGTACAATTCCCTGAATGGGGTCATGCCTATGGACATGTGATGGGTGGTGTTGTAACAGTACTCCCCCAAGTGTAGCCACTTGACCCATGCCTTCTACTTCCCTGCTACATAGTTCCTGAGATATCCTTCTACCCATTTATTGACTATTTCGGTTTTCCCGTCTGTCTGAGGATGATAGTTAGTGCTAGGGGTAAAAGTCGTACCAACCATCCTGAATAACTCCTGCCAAAACGTACTCATAAATAGGTTGTCCCTGTCACTAACAATGGTTTTGGGTAGCCCATGTAGTCTAAAGATCTCTCTGAAAAACAACTCGACCACCTATGCTGCACTGAAGTCTGTAGAAATGGAGAAGAAGTGTGCAAATTTTGTCAACCTGTCCACCGCTACGAAAATACAATCCTTACCTTGCACCCTTGGAAACCTTGTGATGAAGTCCATGGAGATGCTCTCCCATTTGTGCTCTGGGATGGGTAAGGGTTGCAGTAGTCCTACTGGGTGAGTTTTCTCATCCTTATTCTCCTAGAAAGTAGTGCATTCCTTGACATTATTCATCACATCCTCTTTGAGGCCCTTCCATGAGAACCTCTCCCTTACTTACATGTATGTCTTGTTGATCCCTTGGAGCCCTACCATTGGTGAGTCATGACATGCCTATAATATCTTGGCTTTGAAGGCCGATTCAGGAACTAGAAAGATTCATCCCTTGTAATAGATAATTCCATTGATGACCCTGAAGTTATCATCCTGTATTTTCCCATCCATCACCTGACAAGCAAACTAATTTTTTGAGTATTCTATCACAAGGAGGTCCTTCCAATCAATGGATACATATATCATGGCATAGATTGATGGCCTCTTGGATAATGCATCTTCCACCACATTGTTTTTCATTTTGACGAATTCAATGTCAAAGTCATATGCCTGTATCTTTCTGACCCATTTATGTTGTCTTTCATTTAATTCCTTCTGCTCCAAGAAGTACTTTAGGTTGTTGTGGTCTGATTTCACCAAAAATCTATTGGGTATGTGTTATATTCTTTTCATGTGTGTGTGTGTGGGTGCCTCAGATATGACAACTGCATTTTAGCAGATTTTGCTATTTTTAGTGGTTTACTAAAAATAATCCCGGTTTTAGGGATTAGGGTTTTGGTATCTACAGAATACATAAAAACATTGTATATATTGTATAGTGAATGGTGAAATTCGATATAATGAATATAAGAAAGGTTTTCCCAGTTGAGGGTTTCTGGTATAAAATCTCTGTGTACTCTGTGTATGAGCCATTGATTAAATTTTGTTTTGCTTAAGAATCTATATGCATTGCTTTACTTCACAGGTTTAAAACTTACATGTGGTATCAGAGCTCATTTTTGGCTTCAGAGGGATGCCTTTGTTGTTGAGGGTTTGCCTCAGTCTTGATAGATCAAGTTTATCTTGGGTCTGTGATAAACCTGGGTTTAGTGGGAGCTTTTGCAGTGGTGATTTGAGTGCAGAAAGAGGAATGGCGAGTTCCTCTAGAATCGAGATAAAGAAGTTCAACGGTAAAAAATTTGAGCTATGGAAGCTGAAGATGGAGTACCTTCTTGTAGAAAAATAACAATGGATCATTGTGGATACTAGTACACCATAGACTGGTACGCAACCTACTGGAACACAGATGACTGGTACACAACCTACTAGTGCACAAACTACTAGTACACTACCTACTAGTATGTCGAAGGAAGATTGGGAGAAGTTGGACAGAAGAGAAAGGAGTACTATTCGACTCTGCATGGCAGATTCAGTGTTGTTGAAAGTCTCAGGAGAATCTACAACCAAGGAAATATGGGATAAGTTGGGGAATTTGTATCAATCAAATTCCCTGGTAAACAGGTTGTTTCTTCGAAAGAAGTTGTATCATCTTAGGATGGAAGATGGAGATTCTGTGACAGAACATCTAAATTCCTTTAATACTCTGGTAAGTCAACTTGGCTCTGTTAATATTATGATTGCATAAGAAGATAAGTGTATTACTTTGTTATGTTCTTTGCCAGACTCTTGGGATAATCTGGTTGTAGCAATAGGTAGTACCACTCAATCTACATTGAAGTATGAGGATGTAGTTTCATCCTTGTTATCTAAAGATATGAGGCGAAAAATCATGGATGGACACAACACAGATGCTTTATTTGTAAGAGGGCGTACCCAGGACAGGAACCCTGGTAAGCCTTCAGGGTGGAGATCTAAATATACAGGTAGATCTAAATCTACAGGTAGATCTAGGTCTCCAAGAAAATATTTGAGGAAATGTTGGAAGTGTGGTAAAACATGGCATTATAAGAAAGATTGCAAGTCTAAAAAGGTTGAAAAACCAAAGGAATCTGATAGTACCTCTTCCACAGAGGCGAAAACCTCCACTGAAGAAGGAGGTGATGTTTACCTAGAATCTACAAGTACACATGCAGACCGTGATGTATGGTTGATCGACTCAGGTGCATCATACCATATGACTCCTCATAGGGAGTGGTTCTCTGAATATGAAAAATATGATGGTGGTGATGTATTCCTAGGAGATGACTCGACAACAAAAATTTTGGGGTGTGGAAGGGTTAAGTTGCTTCTAAAAGATGGAAGGATTAGAACACTCCCTGGGGTTCTGCACATTCAAAAACTTGTTAGGAGCCTAATATCTGTAAGCAAGTTGGATGATGCAGGAGTGGATACTATATTTGGAAAGAACACTTGCAAGATGGTACGAGGAGAAATGGTGTTGATGAGGGGAGTTCGATGTGGAACTCTGTACAAGTTGTTGGGAAGCACTTATACTAATGGATGTAACAGTTATGTTGTCCTTGAGCATACAAATAAAGAAGACAAGACCAATATCATCCCTAAAAAGAAGACCATGATGTGGCATCAAAGACTGGGGCATATTGGAGAAAAGGGCCTTTGAACACTACATGGTAAAGGCATGGTTGAAGGTATGTCTAATTGCACTCTGGATTTTGATTTATGTGAACATTGCATATATGGTAAACAGAATCGAGTAAGATTCCCATCTGGTTCTACAAGAGCAAAGGGGATCTTAGAGTTGATACACAGTGATGTGTTTGGACCTATTCTTGTTCCATCCCTAGGTAAATCTGTGTATTATGTTTCATTCATAGATGATTTTTCAAGGAACACATGGATTTATATTCTTAGAAATAAATCTAAGGTATTTGATAAATTTAAAGAGTTTAAGGCTCTGGTAGAAAATCAGACAGAGAAGAAAATAAAGGTATTGAGAACAAATAATGGTGGAGAATTCTACGGAAATGAATTCGAAGAATTATGTAAGAAGTGTGGTATAGAAAGGAAAAAGACTACTCCATACACTCCTCAGCAGAATGGAGTTGCAGAAAGGATGAACAGGACATTGATGGAAAAAGCAAGGAGCATGCTCAGCGGTGTCGGGTTAGGACAAGAATTATGGGCAGACGCAGTGGGTACAACATGTTACCTGGTCAATCGATCACCTTCATCAACATTGGATGATAAAACTCCACACGAGGTATGGTTTGGAAAGAAACCCTCTCTTCAACATCTTAGAGTGTTTGGTTGTGATGCTTATCTACATGGTCCAAAGGAAAATAGAAGTAAGATGGATAAAAAGGCTGAAAAGTGTATATTTATTGGTTATAAAGATGGTGTGAAAGGTTATAAGATTTGGAACCCAGAAACCAAGAAAATTGTTTACAGTCGAGATGTTGTTTTCAGAGAGGTAAAAGATGTGTCCAAACAGGAATTCCTACCAACGCAAGACGAACCTTTGAAAATAGAGCTTGAGTTGGATGATGAAAAATCTAAATCATCTGAAGAAGAGGAAGAAGAAGAAGAAGAAGAAGAACCTCATACCCCAGTATTGAGGAGATCAGTGAGAGATAGAAGGCAACCATAAAGGTATAGTCCACCTGATTTTCGTTCTAATTTTTCTTTATCTATTACTGATGATGATCCCAGAACTGTCAGGGAAGCAGTGAATTCAGAGGATAGTAAACTCTAGAAGAAGGCCATGGTTGAAGAAATGAATGCCTTGGATAAGAATGAGGCATGGGATATAGTTGAGTTCCCAACTAGAATAAAATTTGTTGGTAGAAAATGGTTGTTTAACAAGAAGTTTAATGCAGAAGGTAAAGTGGAGAAATACAAAGCTCGGTTAGTAGAAAAAGGTTATTCCTAGATAGAGGGAATTGACTTTGTTGAGATTTTTTCTCCTATTGCTAAGTTAAATTCTATTAGATTTCTTTTATCTATTGTTGTTGCTTTTGATCTTGAAGTGGAACAGATGGATGTGAAGACAACATTCCTACATGGGGATCTGGAAGAATAAATCTACATGAAGCAGCCAAAAGGCTTTGTAGTGAAGGGAAAGAAAGAGCTAGTCTGTAAGCTAAAGAAGTCACGATATGGTTTGAAGTAATCACCTAGGATGTGGTACCAAAATTTTGACACATACATCCTTGGATTAGGATTTGTAAGAAGCATGGTTGATCACTGTGTATATTCCAAGAAGGATGGTAATCACTTCATTTATGTAGTGTTGTATGTTGATGACATGTTGTTGGTAGGAAATAACATGGATGTTATCAAGGAGGTGAAATCGCAACTATCCTCCAAATTTGACATGAAGGATCTCGGTGTTGCTAACTTCATTCTGGGAATGGAGATTAAACGAGATCATGCAAACAAGAAACTATGGTTGAATCAGAGAAATACGTTGAGATGATATTGCAGAGGTTTAATATGCATGGAAGTAAACCGGTCAAGGTTCCTATTCCTATAGGTGTAAAGTTATCTGCAGATCAGTGTCCCAAGACACAGGAAGAAGAAGAGGATGTTGGACAACTGAGAGGGGGGGGGGTGAATCAGTTGTTACTGTGCTTAAACAATTATGATTCTTTTAAAAACTTTACAAGGCACTCAATGATGATGAAAATCATGCAGGGAAATAAACGTTGACACATTCAGCATCAGTCACATATATGAGAAAAACAGAGAAAGATATTTCTCGAGGAAACCCATACAGGGTAAAAACCTCTTTTTTTCTTTATATGATAAGTAATAGTTACATTATTTACATTATCATACATATGAGCACCAACTCATAATAAGGCTACAACCTCAGTTTTGCAAGATGCTACTTGCTGAGAGCACCAACTCTCTATTTTCTCTAGCACCCACTAGAAGGAAGCACCAACTAGAAGGAAGCACCAAATCCCTGTGTTCAAGCACCCACTTGAACCTTTGAGGACACCAGTCCTCCCTAGCGCCTCCCAACCACCCTGAATTATAAATTCTTTGTTACTAAAACTTGTTACAGTGATATAAAATTATTCAATGGCTTACCAGCCTTGTCGTTGTTCTGTTACAATGCTCTACCCTGTCTGCATCAGTGTCTTCTGCACATCTCTATCACTTTATGTTCTTCTTCCTTTTATGCTCTATGCACCATATCCCTTCAATGCACCATTCCTCGATTGTGCATTTCTGCTCCTGCGCTCTGCCTCCTTGTACACACCTGAATTCTCCTACACAACGACAACACTTCTCTCTTCTTTGTTCCACATTCTTATGGTCTCTGTGCTCCTTGTGCATGAAATATTCGCCATGCCTCTACATGCTCACACCACGCCAATCTCCTCCACATCTCGAGTGCTTTGCCTGATCATCATCGCGACTCTTCAGCTTCTTTGGCAGTTTTCCCCATGCATTCAGCATCACTGGGTGTTCTGTCTAGATTTCTCATTTTCTCTAGCAGTTGAGGCTCTTCATCTTCTCTGTCTTCGACGAGCTTATCCTTTCTATTTCCAGCTACAAACTTCAATCCCCTTCCATTTGTCAATTGCCTATATCAATAGTCCTCAATCCACTGAAAGATGCCTTGAGACTCTTCATCTTCTTTGGCGATCACACTGAGTCCTCTTCGAGTCCTCTGGTAGAGACCATCATTTGTCTCTAGTTGTTACACTTAGAAGCGCAACGGTAGCCCTACGATCTTATTCAACTTCACCTGCACCGTTGGATTGAATTCATAGAATCTTGCGTTTATTTTTCCATTTCGCACTTCGGCATTTCGGGATCCTCGTGGTAAATATTTCGTTACTCTCCATGTATCGATCCTCGAAACTCTGAAATGGAGCTTTTCTCCACTAGGTCCTTCCTCCACATGACCACAGGCCAAGACCAAGCGCTTATCCATAAAGTGATTTTCGCGATTTCACATATCGCGATTTCAGGGTTCGCGACTTCAGGACTCCTATGGTAGGAGTTCTTGACATCTCCATCTCCCGATTTCCAAAACTCCGAAAGGGAGTCAGATCAACGGTCCACATAACCCCCTGAGATGGATGGTTGACGGGATTTCGGCGTTTCGCATTTCGCGATTTCGGGACTCCTATGGTAGGAGTTCATGACATCTCCATCTCCTGATTTCCGAAACTCTGAAAGGGAGTCGGATCAACGGTCCACATAACCCCCTAAGATAGACAGTTGATGGGATTTCAGTGTTTCGCATTTCGCGATTTCGGGACTTCTGTGGTAGGATTTCTTGATATATCCATCTCTCGATATGTCAATGGTGGTCGGACCCTGCACTCGGATCTAACGCCAAAGATCTATCCTCCATATCTGTGCATCCATGTGTCCTTCCCGAATATGGATGGTCCTCATGCTTTCGGGATTTTGTAAGCCCGCTTCTCCTAGCACTTTAAAGAACGTGCAGGCTCTCCTGGATCCAACGGTGGTCGGACCCTACGCTCGGATCAAACACCCGAGATCTATCCTCCATATATGCGCGCTCCTCTTGTCTACATTGAGATCTGACAACCATCGGGAATTCTAAATTGTTGATCCAACGATCACTGTTGTTGCTCCTTCTCATTATCACTACGTTGTTGATCATGCTCCTGTACTCAAGCCATCATCGTTGTTGTACTTTCCATCAATGACAAGCATACACTTCCTGTAAAACATGCCAACAATCTCCCCCTTTGTCATTGATGGCAACTAAGGCACCCGAATTCTTTTCTCCCCCTTTGACATCAATGTCAAAGAAGAAACATGCTCCCCTTGAGCTGTTGCAGTAATTTTAGGAGGCATTAGATATTCAAACAATACGAAATGACACCCAGCTTCTGTATGAGATATTCAAAAGGTGTCTTGGCTAGGGGTTTAGTAAAGATGTCTGCAATTTTTTCTATAGTGGGAATGTAATGGACCTGAACAATCTGATTGGTGACCTGCTCTCTCAGAAAATGATATTTTATGGGGATATTCTTGGTCTTGGAGTGGAATACAAAATTTTTAGACACACTGATGGCACTAGTGTTATCACAATGAATTGGGATTGGTGTAGTGTATTTTACCTCTAAGTCTGCAAGTGTCTGAATCATCCATAATACCTGAGAGCAACAAGTAGCAGCAACAATGTACTCTGCCTCTGTGGTTGATAAAGAAATGGAACCTTGCTTTTTACTAAGCCAGGCTACTAAGGAGTCACCCAGGAAGAATGCTCCTCCACTGGTGCTTTTTCTCTCATCAACACAGTTTGCTCAATCTGCATCTGAATAAGCAGTCAACTGAAGATTTTGATTTATGGGATACCACAAACCATAAGTCATTGTTTCTTTCAAATACTTGAATATCCTTTTGACAGCTTGCAAATGACTCTGTTTAGGTGCAGCCTGATATCTTCCTACCATTCCCACAACATGCATTATGTCTGGGCGATATGTTGTGATGTACAACAAGCTTCCTATCATTGATCGATATGAGCTTTGATCAACATCAGGTGAATCATCATCCTTTCTTAATTTACATCCAATTACCATAGGTGTACCCACAAGTTTAGAATATTCCATTTGAAACCTTTTCAGCATTTCTCTTAGATATTTTTCTTGAGAAATGAACATCCCTTCGTGCCTCTGAGTAATTTGCAGACCAAGAAAAAATGACAGTTCTCCTATCATAGACATTTCAAATTCAGACTCCATGGCAGAAGCAAACCATTGTACCAATGAATCCTTATTACATCCAAAGATGATGTCATATACATAGACCAGTACGATGATCAAATTATTATCCTCTATTTTAATATACAAATTCTTGTCAATTATTCCTCTCTTGAACCCTTTGTCTTTGAGATACGTATCTAGTCTGTGATACCAAGCTCGAGGGGCCTGTTTTAAACCATATAAAGATTTCTTCATCTTGCATACTAAGTCAGGGTTATCAGACAGTTTGAAACCCTCTAGTTGTTCCATATAGACTTCTTCACTTAAATCTCCATTTAGAAAGGATGACTTGACATCCATTTGGTAGACTTTAAACGTTTTATGACAAGCATAGGCAAGAAACATTTTGATAGCTTCTAATCTTGCTACGGGTGCAAATGTTTCACCAAAATCCAGTCCTTCTATATGAGCATAGCCTTTACAGACTAACCTTGCTTTGTTCTTGATAACTTGTCCTTGCTCATTCAACTTATTCTTAAAGATCCATTTGGAGCCAATGACGTTTTTACCTTCAAGTCTTTGAACCATCTCCCACGTATTGTTTTTCTCAATCTAATCAAGTTCATCATTCATTTCTTTAACCCAGTGATCATCTTTGTTGGCTTCATTAAAATTCTTGGGTTCTAGCATGGATATGAGAGATATATGAGATTGTTTGGTGGTTTTGATTAGCTTTCTCCTGGTTTGTACACCTTTGTCTTTTTCTCCAATTATCTGACTTGCAAGATGATTCTTTTGAATGATCCTGGAAGAGGAATTTGTAGTTGACTGTTGATTTGAGTCTGTCTGAGTGTCTAAGTCTTCATTTGATTCAGAGTCTTCATTTTCTGATTCTTGGACCTGTTCATCTTCAGCTTTAGCTGTGTCTTCTGTAGAAGACTCATTACTGTATACCTCTCTTGCTGGGATT
Source organism: Picea engelmannii (assembly GCA_009831015.1). Classification (NCBI taxonomy): domain Eukaryota; kingdom Viridiplantae; phylum Streptophyta; class Pinopsida; order Pinales; family Pinaceae; genus Picea; species Picea engelmannii. Next base: position 197,256 of record ML791770.1, on the reverse strand, counting down.
CCTTCATCAATTTTTACATCAATATAGTCAACCATTTTCTGAAGCCTCTTATTATAGCATCTATATCATTTACTGTTTGTAGCATACCCTAAGAAGATAACTTCATCATCCCTATCATCATATTTGTTGAGGTTCTCATCATTATTTTGTATGTAGCATTTACTCCCAAAGACTCTAAAGTGTTTGATTGAGGCAGGTCTTCCAAACCATAATTCATAAGGGGTCTTGTCACTTTGTGGTCTGAGGTGGGCTTTGTTAAGCACATGGACTATTCTTTGTATTGCTTCTACCTAGTAGGTTTGACCAATGTTCTTCTCATTCATCATTGACCTGGCCATTTCCTGCACTGTTCTGTTTTGCCTCTCAACAACTCCATTTTGTTGTGGAGTTATTGGGATTCTATATTCTCTCTTGATCCCATCTTCATCGCAGAATTCCTTGAAGTCTCTTGACATAAAATCTCCTCCCTGATCTAATCTTACTGCCTTTAACCTCTTGCATGTTTGAGTCTCTGTTAAAGCCTTAAATGTTTTAAACTTCTCAAATGCTTCAACGTTTTCTTTGAGAAAGGCAACCCATGTAAGTCTGGAGTAATCATCGATAATCAGCATGAAGTAGTTTTATTTCCCTATGCCTTCCTGTCTTGATGGTCCACATAAATCCATATGAACTAGTTGGAGTGGTTTCTCTGTTGAAGTAAAGATCTTGGACTTAAACTGTGTCCTATTTTGCTTCCCTACTTGACAAGGTTTACACATTGAATCTTGGGGCTTT
>ML791770.1:117910-172098 GCA_009831015.1 Picea engelmannii | reverse complement strand
ATCATTATCTTAGTTGGAGTAGTGCTGGTTATTTAGTTGGGATTTATGATCTCCTTCATTATATTTTTCATATGCATTTACTGTATAGTTTGAGATCAAGCTTTCAGTTTGAGATCAAGCTTTCTAGTTAGCATCGTTGTTTATAATAGCATTGGGTTTCATGTGTTTTCTGGACTTTAGTTAATCATTATCTTAGTTGGAGTAGTATGGTTATCTAGTTCGGATGCTCTTTATCTTCCTCGTCCTTTTCACGACCTAATTTTCATGTGTACTAACTTGGGAGCCAAACCTAAGCAAAATCCTACTATAGTCTTATGGGCTTTTTCCAACAATAGAGTCAATTCCTTTGTGTATGACTCTTGGATTTATAGTCCCTGTGGTTGGGTAACAATAGAGGAGGTAACAATAGAGTCAATTCTTTTGTGTATGACTCTTGGATTTATAGTCTCTGTGGTTGGGTTAACATGTTTGTTATTCTCCTTACCAAGGTTCAATTTTATGGGCTTTTCCAACAATAGAGTCAATTCCTTTATGTATGATTCTTGGATTAGTTGGGTTAACATGTTTGTTATTCTCCCTAACAGGGTTTAATTTTACAAACATAAGGATCCTATAAATAACTTATTCAGGTTTCATAAGTTTCCTATAGATAGCTTATTCAGGTTTAGCTTATTCAGGTTTCATGTGTGAACTCTACAATCAAATCCGAATAGTTAAAGTTTGTCATTTACAGCCTTGAAAGATTTAACAATGATTAACTACATGAATATTCTTATTGTATTTTTAGTGCTTTAACTAGAAATAAAGCACACTAACCACATTCTTTAACTATTCCAACCTTAAAACTTGACTAGAACAACAAACACAGACCCTTGAACACAAATTTTACCTTGGAAATCCAATGTTTGTATTACAGAGATTACAATGAACACAAATTTTAGAGATTACAATGCATATTACAAAGTGGTTCAAACTTGTTGTGAAGCTAAGATACACTGTGGTATTACAAAGTGGCTCAAACTTGTTGTGAAGCTAAGATACACTGTGGTCTTCTAAAATGCTCTAGAATATGCTTCCCTCTTTCTCTCAGTATATCTTCCACAATGATGGCCAAAGAAAGTGAACAAGCTCCTCTACTAGTAGGCTTTTATAACTCAAATTATTATGGTTATTTTTAAGGTTTCACAACCCTCTTGGAATCTCAATGATGATTTTAGAAGTCTTTAGTCGATTTCCATACATTACTAATTCTACATGTGTGAATCATGGTAATATGAGATGGCTACCTAAAACATGTTGGGAACAACAGATCATTACTTTAATGGGGGCATAAGTTGGGAACAACAGATCATTACTTTAATGGGGGCATAACTCACATACAAACTTAGTTTGATGAAAATGAACCACAAGTGGAAAGATATAAATGCGCAAAATGTAGTTAGGACCTCTAGCGTGCATGCCTACGAGGTATGAGACCCCAAAATTGCACTTTTTTTACTTTGAATCAAAGGATTTTGAATTCTAGCTAATGAGTGTGGTTTTTAAGATCTCACCCAAATTTACCCTTGGAGTCCCAAAATCTCTATTTCCAAACTCAATAACATAAATAAATTTATGTGATAAACATGTAGATCAATTTCGTATCATCCCTTACCCTTTTGCTTCTAAAATCTTTATTTCCAAATTCAATAACATGAATTTAATTGTTATTTCCAAATTCAATAACATGAATAAATTAATGTTAAAAACATGTAGATCAATTTTGGATCATCCTTCCCATGCTTGAGGTTGTCCATATACAATATCTAATGGTGATAGTATATACAATATCTAATGGTGATAGTAGCAAATATCAAAAAAATATTTAGTAGCAAATATCAAAAAAATATTTTTAAAAGGGGACTTACTAGTGGAAGTGTGGACAACCTTGTTATGGTATACAATATCTAATGGTGATGGTAGTAAATATCAAAAAAATATTTTTAAAAGGGGACTTACTAGTGGACAACCTTGTTATGGTATGTAAACTAGATTTTCATCCCATGTCCTTGGATGCTTAAATGATTGTAGATTCTCAAAAGTTGTACCAAAGTTCTATTCGCCTACTCCATCTACCCATCCATATGTGAGTCGAAGGTGATGGATCTCTTCATTGTGTCCAATTTCTACCATAATGAAGTCCAAAATGTATTGAGAATTCTAGTACCTTTATATGATATTCCTTAGAATTCTCAAGCTGTACATATGCAATATCTAATGGTGATGGTAGCAAATATCCAAAAAATATTTTCAAATATTTTCAAAAGGGGACTTACTAGTGGAAGTGTGGATAACCTTGTTATGGCATGTAAACTAGATTTTCATCTCATGTCCTTGGATACTTAAATGATTATAGCTTCTCAAAAGTTGTACCAAAGTCCTATTCACCTACTCCATCTACCCATCCATGTATGAGTCAAAGGTGATGGATCTCTTCATCTTTGTCCAATTTCTACCATAATGAAGTCCAAAATGTATTGTCCAATTTCTATCATAATGAAGTCCAAAATGTATTGAGAATTCTAGTACTTCTATCTTAAATTATATTCCTGGGAATCCTCAAGCACACCCTACCTCTTTCAAAAAATAAGATTGCAACTTCGTGTCCTTTGATAGTCTTATTACAAGCCATTAGAACACACATATTAATAAATCTATCAAATACCACATCCAAGTAGTCATACCCTCTTCCTATCCTAAAAAAACAGTAGCCATACCCTCTTCTTATCCTAGGAAAACCTTTGACAAATCGTATGGATATACTTTGCCATATCCCTACAAGGATTATATAGTCATTTCTTCGTATTACTATGATTTTTGGTACACCATAAAATACAACTTAAGATAATCTTATCTGCTTCTTCTTGAATCTTGAGCCAATAAACATACCTTTACAAGTTATCTACATCTCTTTCAACACCAAAATTCCCAAAACCCTTAGAAATATAAACCTCATTTATTAGCTACACGCTTTCTTCCTTTGTCACACAATTTTTTCCAATCTTGTACAATAATCCATCTTGGGTATGGTAATCAATGTCTACTTGTTCTTGTTGACCTTGCAATTGTTGATATACCCCCCTTGAATTCCCCACGTTTTGCATACTTTTCTTTGAATGGTTCCATGTTGATAATGACTCCTAGAGTTGTGATTTTCGTTCTTGTTGACCTTGCAATTGCTGATATACTCCCTTGAATTCCCCACGTTTTGCATACCTTTTTTTTAATGGTTCCATGTTGATAATGACTCCTAGAGTTGTGATTTTCAATGTTGGTGGTTTCAATAATAAATCAGCCAAATTGTGGGTAGTTCTCTTCTTATAGTTAATAAGTACATGAACTTGTTGTTGAAATTCCATCCATTTAAAAAAAAAATCTTTCTAATTTTTTTTTGAATTTGCACAATGCATTGCAAAGGTTGATGATCAATGTGGATAAGGGTCTCTTTACACAATAAATTGTGCTTCTACTTCTTCATTCCCTACACAGGCATAATGTTCCTTTCCATATGTAAGTTCAATTAATATTTATCCATGTAATAACTCTAAATGATAGTATATATAGGCATAATGTTCCTTTCCATATGTAAGTTAAATTAGTATTTTTCCATAGAATAACTCTAAATGATAGTATATTAGCCTTCCTTGTTGCATTAACACTACACCATATGGCATTCACTGGGTTTATACTTCCAATGATCTCTTCATCTTAGGTAACTCTATGACTATGACTCAATTAATCTTATGATTCAATTCTTCGAAATATTTTTGTTGACTCTTACTCACTAGGTTTATACTTCCAATGATCTCTTCATCTTAGGTAACTCTATGACTATGACTCAATTAATCTTATGATTCAATTCTTCGAAATATTTTTGTTGACTCTTACTCCATTTGAAACTCTTATCATTTTTTATTATAGCATGAAAGGGTGTTTCTACAAGTGAAAATGATGCAGTGAACTTCCTTAAATATTGGATAGCTTCTACAAAACTCCTAAAGTCTATGACATTTATTGTCCATTTAAAGATGTCACCTATCTTAAGATGATCAATATTGAACTCACCTACACTTAACACATTCCCCAAGTGCACTAGCCACATGCCCCAAGTATGCTAGGACTTTCTAGCAAATTCACACTTATTTATATTTGCTAGTAACTAATGTTCCCTCAGTGTCTATAAAACTTTATTTATATCTATAAAATGATCTTCTCAAGTCAAACTATCGACCAAGATGTCATCCAGATAAATTTATGAGAAAATCAATCTCCGGATGGGTGCAACACATCATTCATTAAACACATAAAAGTAGTTGTTGCATTACGCAAATGCAAATGAATTACTAATAATTTGTACAAACCTTGATTTCACTTGAAGGAAGTATTAAAAGTGTCTTCTTCCTTGATTCATACTTGATGATATCTAGAGTTTAAATCAAACTTAGTAAACACTACATGTTTAATATGATCCAACAAGTCATTGATCTCGGAAAAGGGTATCGATTCTTTGGAGTGAACCTATTTAGAGCTCCATAGTCAATACACATTCTTTGAGTCTTATTGGTACTAAGAAGATATGGGAACCACATGGTGAGTTACTTGATTTGATGACTACTTTCTCCAACATTTCCTACAACTTATTCTTAACCTCATCTAACTTTAAATATGAATTGTTTATATAGTGGTATGTTTGGTAAAGGAGAATCTTGTAGACATTGTATCCCATGCTCCAATTCCCTCTTGGGCGGAATTCCTTTTGCATCCCATGACACTTTTCTATATCCATGTAAAATCTCTTCAAATTGGTTTTTTTTTATCTTGTACATCTTTCCAAGGATGCTCTACCCTTATTGATTTAGTGTATTTTTTATTTTCTTAAGAAAAGAAGTACATGCTTATTTCTTTTGCTAATCAATTGATATTTTATCCTGATGGACACTGACCAAATAGATCTTAGAATTCCATTTATATGCATTGATGATCAAATATTTTTCATCCTTGATTATGTGATATTGATTTTCCCTTTTCATGAAGATAGAATCCCTTCTCATGAATATAGAATCCCTCATATATATGTAGTTCATACCAAACTCTACACCACAAATACCAAAACCTGATTTATTTCATCAATGAAATTTGCTCCAATAACAAATCTAAACTTACACTACTTTTAACTTTTAAATATAAATCCTTATTCACCTAACCCATTTGGGTATGGATGAGAGTGATCATGATTCTTTAAACTAATCTTATTTAATAGGTTGTTTGTTGCAAGATGGTTGGCTTGTGAACCATAATTTAATGAGAGTCTAGATTATTCTTTTTATCTAAATATTGAGATGGAAAATATTCATTTCACCTTTTGGTAATGTATTCTACTTAGGTTCACCACTCTTTGCATTATCATGTAGACAATATTTTTGTTCACCTTTAAGATTTTGATCTATCTCCTTCACCTTTTCCACTATAAAATCCTTCTTTTTGGACTACTTTTGCATGTAGTTTTTTTGATCTATCTCCTTCACCTTTTCCACTAGAAAATCCTTCTTTTTGGACTACTTTTGCATGTGGTTCTTGGCATTAATATTTGGATGTAGTTTCCAACCAATTGCTTTAATGAGGCCATCAATGTTGTAATGGTTAGAATGGTTGTTAGGCTCTTTACACATGCATATTGATATTGATAGCAATTTTTTTCTTATTTGTAGCTTTCCCCTTCATCTCTCCCTTATTTCAAGATCCATGCTTGTGTAACTACTTTGAAGTTCTTCAAAAACCCTTTTTCTTGTCATGTTGAATATATTGTGTGTGCTAGACATGCCTCATAAATGGACATGGGCTTGAATATCATGACTTTCCTTATTATAAGATTGTGAACACCACTCATGGACTTGATGACCACATTTAGGTTTTTTAGGTTTACTCTGAATGTCTTGTTTCTATAACTCTTTCATGTACTCCTATGAACTCTATCCTTGTCATTGTCATGTCATTGTCATGTCATTGTCAGTGATAATTTCATTGAATCCTTTAGTCTTGTCCATACCCAATAGTGTAAAGCTAGGAATTAAGAAAGTCTAATGATTCAACTTAATTGCATCTACCTCACCTTATTAGGGCTTGAAACTGAAATTTTCTTACACTTTACACCTGTGTTAAGAATATTGGTTACTATGATTCCATTTTTTGAGCTTAGGTTATTCATTATCTTTCATCTTCTCCTCATGATATACAAGTTTATCATCATATTCACATTGCTTCAAAAAGGGCCCAATATGTGTATGGACATACTCCTATAAATGTCAATTTTTTGAGCTTACAACTTATAAAATACCTTCATCAATGTGTGTTTGGTGTTGGTCTTCCATTTTTTAGTATTCTAGCTACTTCTTATCCCTTCTCATTCCAATATCAAGGTCCATAAGGTACTTCTCCCATGGAATTAGACTTTCTTAGTTGGATACACATATGTTACACCTAAAACCACATAAAACACCCAAATAAAACTTCTCTAATGACAATATTGTTTGTAAACTTTCTTGGATATTCCAATGGTTAGCTCACCAAAATAGATCTACAAGCACAACAACGATAGTGAGACAATTCTCGACCAAGTGGCTATTCATTTTGTAGTTTAGTGTTTGAATAGGAAATAAAACATCCCATCTAGATTCTATAACTACTATGACATGAAGAAGAAAAAAACTACAATGGAAATTAGACACGTTGGAACAAAAATTTTACTACATAAATCAAATGTGGGGAAACTAACAATAAATTGAAGGAATGTGACTTTCTTATTTTATATTATATAGATTACAATACCGATTACAAAGTAGTCCAGGAATGCTATAAAGATATGAGACACTATGGTTTTCTATTGTCCTCTAATATAATTATCTATTTTGCTACCATGTTAGGATTTCCTCATCTCTCAAAGCTCTTACTATGGAACAATAGTGGCGGCTATTAAGGAAAGTGAACAGTTTTCCCTACTTTTGTTAAGATTTTGGTTTCGAAAACCTCTTTGAATATCCATGATGATTATAGAAAGATTTGGTGCATTTCCATGCGTTACTATATCTACTTGTGTGAATTATGTTGGGATGACATTGCTACCACTTTAACACATGGGGAATACATAGATTGTTACCTTATTTTGGGTATAACTTTTATATACAAACTATGTTTTAAAAAATGATACATTTGAGATATTAATGCATAGAATGGAGTATAGGTCTATAAGACATATAAGACATATTTCCTTGAGCCATAAAACCCAAAATTCCATTTCTTTCACCACAAATATAAGGATTTTTAATTATGATCCATTATTGTGGGTTATACAATTTGATCCAAATTGGCCTTTCCAAATACAAATTCTATATTCCAACTCAATAAAATCATATGGTAACAAGTTGGATCCATGTTCAATCAAACATCATGAAATCAAGTGGAAGATTCCTTTCTTCAAAATTACAAAGGAGTATTGGAAGCAACAAAATCAAAAGGAGAAACTGTGAAGAAGAAGTAATAGGGAAATGAAAGTCTATAAAAAAAAAGGAGAAATGGTGAAGAAGAAGTAATAGGGAAATGAAAGTCTATAAGAAATTATAATGTATTTTTATGAAGCATTTTACAGATATATTCTTTTCAAAAAAAGTTAAAATATATTGCATGATCTTTGAAAATATATTGGATGAATGTGCCTTGACTCCATGAAACAAGGGTAGATAAGTCAACAATCACTTGAATGTGTTAAGGACTTATCCTTGGAATTACATTGTGTTACCCAAGGTTGGTAAACCTCTTACAATATAATCAATTCCAAGAAAGTTTTATCATTTCAACAATAAATGAATGGAAATGGAAATATACTTAAAGAAATTAAGTCATTAGCCTTGTATATCAAGCAACTAAAGGTTTATTGTGATAATGAAATTCCCAAGGTGCAGTGTATCCCTTCTATGGAGTTACATGAGTATGGGGTAGTGCACTATAAAACATAATAATGATTAGATTCTCTCCTACAAAGTAGTGCATCACATTGGACAATTTCACCAAATAAAACATAATAATGACTAGGTTCTCACCTACAAAGTAGTGCATCACATTGGACAATTTCACCAACAATGCAAGTAATTGTAGTGAAAAAATCTGATATTGTTAGTTGCTTCCTTTTTTTAAGTGATCTACGTGGAAAAATAATAAGGTAATGACATGTCTACATTAAAGATTATATGAACAAATGGGAGAAAAAAAAAAGACTTAACTAGTGATCTAAAGGAAGAGAAAAGACCTAACTAGCTAACTATAAGTACTTCCAATGTTTCCTAGTACTAACAAGTTCCAATATTTGGAGAATATATATGGAATGATAATACCTCACTCTTATGAGTGTATTTGTATAACTGTGAGCATATCATTATTGTTTTTGGCTTGATACTAGTTGTAGGTTTCAAGGGTTAAGTGTTTTATGTCTCCGAGTCATTATGGTCCACTCTATATTGTGAGATGTTAATAAATGTTGTTAGAAATTGCTAATGTTATGTTATTGTATTATGGTACTATTGATTATAATGAATATGATTTTTTTTGTTTATATTAGGTTTTGTAATAATGTTATGTTGTTGTATTATGGTATTATTGAATATAATGAATATGACTTTCTTGTTTGAATTAGGTTTTGCAATTTTCAGTTATAATGTAGAATGTTTTTTCATTTATAAGTCACCATGAATGTAATTGTTTCTTATTTGTTTGTGGTAATTTCATAAATGTTATATGTATGTTCAAGTTAGATTTAGTATGTAGAAGGGTTTACTATTATCTTCAATGATTGAGGATAAAATATGATGGATTGTATTCCTCTTGTTACTCATCTAAATGTTTTAGTTGTCTTCACAATGCACATCAAGTAAGACCTTCCCCAATTTCAAAGATTGATATGTAGGTGATAAACTACACCATTTCTTGGAAAACCCCATGGGCATTATTTTTCCAACATTGATCCAATAAATAGTTCATTTATCAACAACATATCATAAAATGCATGAATTTGTGACAATATGACAAAAAAAAATTCACCGAGAGAGTAAATTCAAGACTAGTTTGATTACCACACAGAAATAAGTCATTGTGATTGGATGGAAAGAATATGGACTTAGGACATTTTTCTTTCCAAAAAATAATGTGATATTTCCTGTGAATATTTTCTTATGAGTCTGCAATAATGGATGAGAATACTTGTTGATGCTCTATAACACTTCCGACCATCAATCCCATGGTTGGGAAACATCACCACGCGGAATAGCAATCTCATGCTTAGTTATATATATGACATGCATTTAAAATAGGTTAAACACATTAAACTTAGATTAACCATAAGAATTACTACTTTTATAAATAATCAATGGCTTTCACATTAAATCATTTGCACAATGGAATACATGATAATATAAATACACAGACATGCAGAAAAATAATTAAACATCATCTGGTACTTATCTTGAAACGGTGGTAGTTCCACCAACCAGGTGTAGGCGTTCCATGAACCTCCCAGCCTTAGACCACACTGCTCATCAAGCTCAGCAGTGGGTCACCCCCGATCTAGGACTAAGCTCCACCCCCAAGGAAAGGAATCCTAGGCTAGGCTGAGGTTACAGGGAAAACACACAGTCACCAGGAAGGAATTCTCTCCTAGGAGCCACTCTTACTCACTACCCATAGACTCTCCTTCCCCGCATGCATGTTCCACCCCAGGAGTATACACCTTCTCTATCACCCAGACAGTCCTTCGGCTGCTAACCTCCCTTCCCTTGGGTTTTAGCAACAGAACGGACCAGAAGTCTTTGAGCTCTATGGCAGCTACAGGGTTCCTTCCAGGAGTTCTCTCCTTCCTCCGTGCACTCTCTCACCTGGAGAGAGTCGCTCACAAGTCAAGCAACATGTTCATTCAAATTCAGCCACCTCTCTCACCTAGAGAGAGTGTTGTACGACTAACCAACAAGCCACATAGGGTCAAACACTACACGTCCACCACAGACAATAGAAATCCAGACATGAACACCCTAGGTCATCAACAGCGAGGTGCAACCGTATGACCAAGCTTAGCAGGAATGGGACACTTTTGTTTTCTCAATCTGGCAACACAGGATAGACTCACGCTCTGGTTCTCAGGGATGCGTGATGATATGTCCACACAGGGGTCGACTCAGACTCCACGGTTCACAACAGGATGTATGGGCCATCTCAAAACAAACACAGGCCTTTTTCTGGTTCAGAGGATGCACGAAGTTATCTCTACAGAAGTCGGACGGTTCATGCTCAGACTGTCGAGGGTCCAATGGAGGAGGAAACCCCATCATGACTCATCTCAGCCATTTTATTTGCATGCACCTAGGTTGACACTTGTCACCCAGGAAACTGCATGTGTTCCATCAGCATGCGTTCCTTCCAACATTTGGAAGTCACATGTCAATCCAAAATAACTTAGGGTAAAAACATAATATTCACTTGTCTTTTGGAATAATATTAAAATATTATTCCCCAAGGACTTAAGTCCCTAGGCTTAGCCCCTAGGCTCAACACTTAGTCCCTTTTCCCACCTTCCAGCCCCCAATCCCTTGCCCACTCTGTGGAAGCTTAGTCCCCCATCACTCATTCATTGTGGTTGGTCTGCACGCGGTGGTGTTTGTATTTTTTATTAATGTTCTGCATTGATACTTGTACAAAATCAGGCTCTTGGCCTTCAACCCTTAGGCTCTCTGGCCTAACAATCCCATAAGCCCACCAGCTTATATATACTTGGCTCACCAACCTATATAACATATTTACAATTCATTTCACAAGTATGATTTACAACAAGGCTCGGCCTTGGGGACATTACATTCCCCCTCCCTTATTTTTGCATTGTCCTCAGTGCAACTTCACACTTCATCTGCAAGCTCTTCAAAATTTCCAAAAAGATGCGGGTACTCTACCCGCATAACATCTTCATGTTCCCATGTCGCATCCTCAGGACCGTACCAGGTCCATTGGACCTTTACAAGCTGTATGGCTCGATTTCGGAGCTATTTTCTTTTCCTGTCCAATATGCACATAGGATGCACTTGTTGGACACCTTCTGGTTCCACCTGAATCACATTCCAATCGATGACATGATTAGCATCAAGTATATATTTCTTAACCAGTGAAACATGAAACACATTATGTACATTCATAGATGCAGGTAATGCAAGCATGTATGCAACTGGCCCAATCCTTTCCAGGATTTCAAAAGGCCCACAGTATCTTGCTGCCAACTTGGTGCAACTTCCCAACTTCAGGGAACTCCTGTTATTTTTCACTTTCAGGAAAACATGATCACCCACTTTGAATTCTTTGTGGGTTCTATTCTTATCAACATAACTTTTCTGCCTGTCTTGGGAAGCTTTCAAATTTTGTTTAATTCTTATCATTTGGTCTTCCATCTCTTTGAGAAACTCTGGCCCAACTACTGCTCTGTCAGCTGGATTATCCCATCTCACTGGAGTGTTGCACTTCCATCCATAAAGTGCTTCAAATGGGCTCATCTTCAACGATGCATGATACCCATTATTGTAGGAGAATTCCACCAAATGTAGGTAGTCTTCCCATCTTGTTGGTTTGTCCATCACGTATATTCTTAGCATGTCCTCTATTACTCTGTTCACCCTCTCTGTCTTTCCATCAGACTCAAGATGATATGATGTACTAAAGTTCAGATTTGTTCTGAATCCTTTGAACAGTCCTTTCCAAAAATTCGAGGTGAATTTCGAGTCCCTATCAGAAATAATCGTCTTAGGAATTTTGTGCAACCGTGCCACTTCTTTTAAGAAGATATCAACAACATATGTTGCCTTGTGAGTGGTTTTTAGTGGAATAAACTAGACAAATTTTGTAAGCTTTTCCACCACCACCATGATCGAATCATGTTGACTGCTCATTCTGGGCAATCTTGTAATAAAATCCATTGTCACCACTTCCCATTTCCACTCAGGAATGGGTAAAGGCTATAGAAACCCTGTTGGGTGCCTATGCTCAGCCTTAACTTTCTGACACTCCATACATCTGGCGATGTATTCAGTGATTTCTTTCTTCATACCCAACCAAAAGTAATGGCTTTTTATTGCTGCCACAGTCTTTTGATATCCAGGATGTCCAACATACATCACGTTATGCATTTCTCTTAGAATAGCAAGTTTCAAATCATGGACATTGGGTATATACACTCTGTTTTTATATAGAAGTATTCCATCAGCTCCCAAGGTGTAACTTTCCTCTTTCTGTGGCCTTTCACTCTGTTGTAGCTTTGCTACCAAATCTCTGTATTACAAATCTGCATTTGCAGCTTCCAAAATTCTATCCTTAATATCAGTCCTGTACATGCTAATGGTTGTAGCATGTAAGTCATGCACTTTTCTTCTGAGTGCATTAGCCACCTTGTTTTCCTTCCCCTTGATATGCTTGATATCAAAGTTGTATTCGCATGGAAACTCCAACCACCTACTTTGTCTAGCGTTTAAAGTCGGCTGATCAAACAAATATTTTAGATCGTTGTGGTCTGTTCTCCATTCAAATCTCCTTCCCATGAAGTAATGTCTCCATTTCCTCAGAGCGTGGACGATTGCTGCTAGCTCCAAATCGTGAGTGGCATAATTCTTTTCATGCTCTTTCAACTTCATGGACTCATAATAGATTACAAATCCATCTTGGCTGAGAACTCCTCCCAACCCTTCCTTACACGCATCTTTGCACACCACGAAATCCATATTTGTATCTGCAATCCTCAAGATTGGAGCACTGGTTAACAACTACTTCAATCACTGGAAACTCTTGTCACACTCTTCGGTCCACTAAAACTTTTTCTCCTTCCTTTGCAAGAAAGTGATAGGGTTAGCTATCCTTGAGAACCCTGAGATAAACCTTCTATAATAGCCCGTTAGACCCATAAAGGATCTAACTTCTGTCACATTCCTTGGCGCTGACCATTCTCAAATGGCCTCAACCTTCTCAAGATCCACAATGATCCCTTCTTCTGAAAAAATGTGTCCCAAGTAATGGATCTGCCTTTGATAAAATGAGCATTTGCTCAATTTGGCATACATTTGGTGTCCTCTCAACACTTGCAACACCATACTTAGGTGTTGTTCATGCTCTTTCTATGACTTGGAATACACCAAGATGTCATCCAGGAAGACTATGACAAACTTGTCTAAATAGTTCCTGAATACACCATTCATCAAGCACATAAAAACAACAGGTGCGTTTGAAAGTCCAAACGGGACCACTGTGAACTCGTAATGACCGTACCTTGTTCTAAAGGCGGTCTTGATGATATCCTCATCCTTTATTCTTACCTGTTGATATCCTGATCTGAGATATATCTTTGACAATATTTTTGCACCCTTCAGCTGATCGAAAAGATCCTCAATCCTCAGCAAAGGATACTTGTTCTTGACAGTTGCCTTGGTCAACTGTCGGAAATCAATGCACAACCTCATAGTTCCATCCTTCTTCTTCATGAACAGGACCGGGGCACCCCAAGGTGACACACTTGGGAGATTGTACCCCTTCTTTAGAATCTCTTCGAGCTGCAATTGTAACTCTTTCATCTTTGGCATACTCATTCTATAAGGAGCTTTCGAAACTAGAGTTGCTCCAGGCATCAAATTTATAGAAAAATTGATGTCTCTCTTTGGAGGTAGTCCAGGTACCTCCTAAAACATGTCCTTGAATTATGTGAGTACCTCATGGTCTCCAATATTTGAGACTACATCCCTAGATGCTTCTTCTACATGAGCTCTTAATAATTGACAGCCTTTCCTGTAGCACTTCTTCAACTGCATGGATGAGATTTCTCTAATAGTCACAGCTCTAGGAATTCCTTGGACTGTTTTCCAGTTTCCCTCCTCATCCAAGCATGTAAACCTCTTATTATGACAGTCCAAAAGGGCATGGTGCCGGTCCAACCAGTCCATCCCAATTAAGCAGTCATAAGAGCCTAAAGGCAGAATATTCAATTCAGCCTTAGTGCTCAATCCACCCATGTCTACGGAACATGACTTAATCAAATCAGTGACCTTCCTCTTGGTTCCTATAGCCAACTGCACTAACCAAGACTTTTCATGTTTGCTTCTTGATAAATGCAAACTTTCCACCACCCTAGGATCTACATAACTATGGCTAGCCTCGGAATCAATTAAAATAATAAATGGTTGGTTGTTAATCATACCTTCCACTTCAATCATGTGCGACTGAAATTCAGCATGCTTGTTATCTAGGGCTACGTAGATCCTTGGCATTATGTTGCCCATATCTTCCACTGTTTCAACTTGCTGATCATTATGGACGGTTCTCACTTTATCTTTTCTGTGGGGGTAGTCTATGTGCCTATGGTTTCCTTTACAACCCCAACACTCCATAGGTGGCGGTATTGACATTTGCTCACCCACTTCAGCCTTCCTGGGCTCTCTAAAGGATGGTTATCCCTGAGGATTGTTTCTGAAAAAGGGAGGCTTATTTCCCTTCAGCCTTTGCTCTTTCCTAAACTTCTTCTGATGATCACTCTTTGTTGTTCATATAAGCATTTATCCCTTCTTATTGTTTCTTCCATATTCTTAGGATCATCATAATGAATCTTGTCACTAATGGAAGGTGGCAGTCCACTCAGATATCTCTGAATCTTGACAGCCTCATCTTTGATAAACGGAACATACTTTAGTATTTCCAAAAACCTTCATTTTCGAAGAACTCCTTCATCTTTCTGTCATAGTATCTTTTGGTCAGGTATTTCTTCTTGAAATACCTCTTGAATTCCTTCCAAGTGATATCTTTCTCTCTGATGTGTTGCACTTACACACACTGATCCCACCACATGGATGCTTTTCCTTTTATCTAGTACATCGCAATCCTTCCTTCTGCATGAGCGGAATAATTCTGTAGTTGGAAATATTTCTTCATGCCAAGCAACCATGTTTTGGCATCTTCCTCCTTCTTGCGTTCGCCATCAAACGTTGGAGGCTTGATCTTATTCATCTCCCCCTTCAATTCATCCACTCCATATTTTTGGTGTTTCCTAGTAGGAGACGAGCTTGAACTACTGCATGCCTCCCTACTATAATGCTTTGGGGAGCGACGTTGATGTCTGCTACCACTCCTCGATCTTCTTCTCCTCTCAGGAGTCCTGACACTTCTTGATCTTCTTTTCCTCTCAAGGGTATTATGACTCTCTATCTTGCTTGAGTCACTCCCCTTCTCCAATTTCCTTTCAATTCTTTCCAGGATCTTCAACATTTTTAAGTTGAATTCACCCTGTCAATCCCTGACTTTCATGATCTTTCAACTATTAGCTCGATCAACCTGGGCATCTCTCTACAATCCTTTAATGATTTTCATTATGTGCCCTTCCTTATCTAATTCTCTTCCATGCCCACTGGAGTTCGATCCTTCGACTCCCAGGTTGACATCCCTTCCTTCTCTTTCATCCTCTGATTCAAAGGCAATCCGCACTTCTTCCAATTCCATACTCGGAATCAGTTTTTGGTTGTCCTGACACTCGTTGATCTCTGCACACACAACGTGCAATCAACCGAAGTTTTTCAGGCCTTAAACCCTTAATAAAATCACAATAATCATAAACCAATGTGAGTGAGAAAACGTTTTGATTTCACAAAGTTTTTTGAGCTCTGTTGGCTCTGCAAATTTCGGGACTTCGGGTTTTTTTTGTCCACGAGGCTCACACATTCTCTTTCGGGACTTCTGGTTTCAAGGTCTCGACCCATGAGGCTCTCATACTTGCTTTCGGTTTTTTGGGTCTTTGGTACCCGGGCATTCACAATGTAGTGACTCCCAACTTCTTGTTGCTACAATCCCCGAATTCCGAAAATTCTTTTTTCCTTACTCTCCTGGCCCACATCACAGTTGTCGCCCTTAAAATATTCTACGGTTTCTCCATCTCTGAAGTTTTTGCGACTTTGGGACTTCGGGTTTCGGGGTTTCGGTCCTTGAGTCTTCCAGACTTGCTTTCTTTTCCAACCCCTAACTTTTGAAACTCTAATTTACTTCACTCTCCAGGCCCACAACACAGTTGTCGCCCTTAACCACGGTGGTGTGTGGCATGTTCAGGAAATTCCACGTCACCTTCGGTGACGTCATTGAGTCCCACCACTCTCACCTATCTTCTCGACTATCTGGCACGTGGTACACATCCATGCGCCCACGTCCATTCTAAAAAAAATCCAATGGTTAGAATTCTCTCAGATCTACGACGCTGATCTTTTCAACGTTTCGGCGTTTCGGGCATCGGGAGTTCGTGCATCCACACATCTTGACTTTCATTTGCCGAATTTCTGAAATTACTGTCTACCCCTCCACTTGATCTAATGGTCAAGTTCCCATATTACGATCTACGGTGTAGATCATTTCGGACTTTTGGGTTTCTCTATTTCGCGACTTGCGAAAACAAGGTTCTTCCCTTTTGGTTTCTTGGGTGCCAAAACGTCGTCCGACAGCCATGTGTTCCCCCCGATGGATGATTCCGATGAATTTGGGGTTTTGTGTATCGTGATTTCCACATTCCTTTGCAACTCCAAAGGGTTTTTAAACCCTACGCACGTTTTCCAGATCTGACGGTCACGAGGGTTCTCCTTTCCCCCGAACAGATATGACGGCTCCAACACTTCATGCGTTGAGCTCTCTCTCTCTGTGGCCATATACCACAACGACTGCAGTTTTATAATACCGCTACACCTCATGAGCTTTGTAACATAGTCAAGTAATCTCCTTGACACTCAGGAGTACTCAAAGGTCTGAAATTGGTCCTCCAGACACAATTTTCTCCTTAAACCATCGGTCCAAAGACCACTCAACTGGCCCATCTAGGATCAACATTGAAACCTTTCTCTGATACCATACTGTAACACTTTCGACCATCAATCCCATGGTCAGGAAACATTACCATGCAGAATAACAATCTCATGCTTAATTATATATATGACATGCATTTAAAATAGGTTAAACACATTAAACTTAGAGTAACCATAAGAATTACTAATTTTATAAATAATCAATGGCTTTCACATTAAATCATTTTCACAGCGGAATACATGATAATATAAATACACAGACATGCAGAAAAATAATTAAACATCATCTGGTACTTATCTTGAAACGGTGGTAGTTCCACCAACTAGGTGCAGGCCTTCCACGAACCTCCCAGCCTTAGACCACACTTCTCATCAAGCTCAGCAGTGGGTCACCCCCGAGCTGGGACTAAGCTCCACCCCTAAGGCAAGGAATCCTAGGCTAGGTTGAGGTTACAAGGAAAACACACAGTCACCAGGAAGGAATTCTCTCCCAGGAACCACTCTTACTCACTGCCCACAGACTCTCCTTCCCACATGCTTGTTCCACCCCAGGAGTATACACCTTCTCTGTCACCCAGATAGTCCTTTGGCTACTAACCTCCCTTGCCTTGGGTTTCAGCAACAAACTAGACGGGAAGTCTCCAAGCTCTGTGGCAGCTACAGGGTTCCTTCCAGGAGTTCTCTCCTTCCTCCGCACACTCTCTCACCTGGAGAGAGTCACTCACAGGTCAAGAAACCTATTCATTCAACTTCAACCACCTCTCTCACCTGGAGAGAGTGTTGTACGACAGGCCAACAAGCCACACAAGGTCAAACACTACATGTCCACCAAAAACAACAAGAATTGAGACACAAACACCCCAGGTCAACAACAACCAGGTGAAACCGTATGACCAAGATTAGTAGAATGGGACACTTCCGTTTTCTCAATATGGCAACACAAGATAGACTAACGCTCTGGTTCTCATGGATGCATGACAAGATGTCCACGTAGGGGTCGACTCAGACTCCATGGTTCACAACAAGATGTACGGGCCATCTCAAAACAAACACAGGCCTTTTTCTGGTTCAGAGGATGCACGAGGTTATCTCTACAGAGGTCAAACGGTTCATGCTCAGACTGTTGAGGGTCCAATGGAGGAGGAACCCCCATCACGACTCATCTCAGCCATTTTATTTGCATGCACCTGGGTTGACACTTGTCACCCATGAAACTGCATGCGTTCCATCAGCATGCATTCCTTCCACCATTTGGAAGTCACATGTCAATCCAAAAGAACTTAGGGTAAAAACATAATATTCACATGTATTTTGGAATAATATTAAAATATTATTCCCCAAGGACTTAAGTCCCTAGGCTTATCCCCTAGGTTCAACACTTAGTCCCTTTTCCCACCTTCCAGCCCCTAATCCCTTGCCCACTCTATGGAAGCTTAGTCCCCCATCACTCATTCATCGTGGTCGGTCTGCACGCAGCAGTATTTGTATTTTTTAATAATGTTTTGCATTGATACTTGTACAAAATTAGGCTCTTGGCCTTCAACCCTCAAGCTCTCTGGCCTAACAATCCCATAAGCCCACCAACTTATATATACTTGGCTCACCAGCTTATATAACATATTTACAATTCATTTCACAAGTATGATTTACAACAGGGCTCGGCCTTGGGGACATTACATGCTCCATGGCCCTACTATGGAAAGGAAGAGAAGGTCACATAGAGTGTTGAGATGTTGGTGGTACTATAATGTTGTGATCACCCATTCGGTTGAGATGTCAATTATTTGTTCAAAGGGTGATATAGATGGATATGTTGTTGACAATTTTATAGTTAATTACAATTAGTTTTATTTACAATTTAAAGAGGGGGTCTTGATCCCTACATGGATAAGATGTTGGTGGTGGAGGTGGAGCCTTTTTTTGTTGAACCCTCCAACCATGGAAACGTAAAAATTGCACCAAGGAGTGAGGTATGAGGTTGTAGTGAATGACTATGAGCAGTTGGATAAGATGTAAATTTATTAAAAATAGAACATAATTTGTAATGAGGTTGATAAGTATTAAAGGGAGTGATGAAGGGAGACTAAAGGAGTTACAAGACTTGAAGAAATGGGAGAAGATGTTATTTAATGGTTGAGGTAGTGGTTATCTACTAGAAGGGAGTCCAAGAAGAGCGAGGTCTAGTGAAGAAACTTTTGTTGTATAAAATGAATAGGTTGAAAGTGCCTAGTGAGAAGATATATTTATATATAGATTTATTACTCATGGCTCTCATGGTAAATGGTTACACTCATTTACAAAAGAGAAACACATGAGGATGCTTTTTACTAATATGCAACTCAAGGAGGAACTAGAAAATGTTTTTCATTAACTAGGGAGGAATAAGTGGATGTATTCTCATTAACTAGTGAGGAAGAAAATATATTGGAATAATAGTACCCTAATGACAATAAATTGCAAGAACTACCCTTTATGCCTACCATTTCTAATTAGTTATCCCTAGTTATTTTATCTAGTATATTTAGTGCGAGTATACCAAGCAATAGCTAAGGTATATAAAAGTAGTGTGATTACATATATATCAAGTTGAAGTTTTTCAAGTGGTAGTGGGAATACCCTAAGATATTGTGGTAGGCTATTCATGCAAGTGAGCAACCAAAACTAGGTAATTTGTGTAGGATCAGAAATTTCTATATTTATACATAATACTGGTAACAACATGGTTAATGTATAAGGATGTTCTATGTTGCACCTTACTAAGTTTTTAGGAAGAGGTGATGAGGATAGTAAGAAACACTAGATTCTTTTTTATTCCATGTGGAATGTACTAGTAGTACTCCATCCAAATATTTTATCATTTTTTAGACCACGTTGAGGGGAAGGGGTTTACAATGGTGCATTCAGTATACATAGAATAATGACCCAAATTTTATCATCGTCAAAATATTTTTGTAAACTTTGTAATAAAAATTTAATCAATTTTTTGGCAAAGTTGAGAAAATGTCCAAAAATTCCTTGGAAGTTGAAATGAACCATTGTGACGGCTGGCCTTCCAAGGCATCCCATTAATAATGAAGGTTGTGATGTAGAAGGGAATTCAAATGAACAAATAGGAGAGATGATTAGAAAATGAATAAGGATGGTAGCATAGATAAGAGTTCAAAGAAGCAGTCTACTTGATTATTGGAGGAGAAGAAGACATTGAGTCTATCTCACGATGAGTGAAGACTGTCGTTAAGCCATGGTCATCTACAAATTTCCTACCAGTTAGTAACAATACACTAAATTTGTGTATAGATCACCCCTTTTTAATCAATTTCCTACTTCATAAAATCCCCAATCAATCTAGTTTTCCCATTTGGGTTATAGGGTAAAGTTTGTTTTGCCAATGACTGTGTGATTGTATTGATTTATAATTGCTTCTATTTTGTAGTTCTCAATATATATGCCTAGTTTGGGAGGTATTCAATTCCAATGCTCACAATGCTCTAACCTAATTGAAACCCAATTGCACTAGAATCATTGATTCAGTTTTCCTAAAGATGGTTGTTAAAGACCATATGCATACACAACATTTTATGCTAGTAATGTGCTATATATTCTATAAATCTATACCACCACATCACTTGAATTTGAATTTGATTGGTTATGATTCACTAGATTTTTAATTGAGTGTATTCGTGATTTACTCATAGTGTGCGTAAACCCACAATAATTTCCCATTGGTTTCATTGTCGGCTCACCATTTGCTAAGACCCGACTCTCTCCAATGTTTTCATTCCATACATTCTCATAAGCATCCTTTGGGATAGAGTTTTTTTTTATTGTGCTCAGTGTAAACAATAATCTAGAACTCCATTTACCTCTAATCAGAGCATTAGCATGGTAATGAAATGTAATGGTGTATACCCAATTCGTTTTTTACTTCTATAGCTTTGTATTTGACCAATTGTTATAGCCATGTGTTTGTCACCTAAATTCATCCCATCTCTCAATGGTTTTAATGGATAAGATACACGGCTAAGTTTTATTATTAATTCACTATTAGAACTTGTGTGTTGGACTCCCACAACCTATTTCATTATTTATTGGAATGTTGTGTGTAAACCTTTGCTTGGTATACAGATTTGTTTCTTGTATGAGTTACCGATATAAAAGGAAATTGATGCCTAAGTGTTGTGTGTTCCCTACAAACATATATTACAAACCAATCGCCCCTTTCTCTAATTGCTACATTAGGACAAAACCTTGAATACATGGAATCTTTGTCTCTCACCCTTAGTCCAAGGTTGTGGGCATTGATGCTCACTATAGCTATATGTATGGTGATAAATGAATATTTATTAAAGAGACAAAGTAGTGTGTAATATCTTTCAGATAGAAAATCACATTGCTAATGATTAAAATAATAGAATTGGACTCATTCTTGGTATAAACAGATTTTGGAGTCCAATTGGCATTGTGAATTAGAGCATTTATTCACTGCTCTTTCTTTGAAGGCATATTGAAAGACATTTGTCTATATTTGATTGAATTGTGAATTGTGAATGGGTAGATAGGACAAATTCAACTTGTTCTTATCCTGACAAAGAAAAAACAGTATTTTTCATTAAGAATTCATATGGGTGAGTTGTGTGAACTCTCAGTCCCTCAATTATAGATCATCTAGTATACATAGAATACCAAATTATGAAGATAGTAAGGGATGTTCTATGTTACACCTTAATAATTTTTTAGGAAGAGGAAATGATGATATTAAGAAATACTATATTCTTTGTTATTCCATATGGAATGTACTATTACTACTCCATTATTAGTTGATAAATGTTTTTACCACCTTGAGGGGAAGGGATTTATAATGGTGCATTTAATATACCTAAAATATCCCTCCAATACCCCTCTTCATGTCACGAGAATTTTGGATGAATTGTAGAAAGGTTTCATGTTTGTATCCCTTAAGTCTAAGAGTGAGAATCAATCATAGAAAATTTTAAAAATATCAAGTACACTATAGGAGAGACCACTTGGGAAAGTGATCATGGGTTCACACATCTAATGAGAAAAGTGGTGTATTATATTGAACATGTACATTGTAAGGAGTGTTGGATAGGAGGACTCCTCATTAAGACTAGAATACCCTTTGATCTAATAGAAAAAAAATGAGCACCAAATGGGAGGTGTTGGAGTAGGTGATGTTCCTAGAGGCTATTAAAGGTTTGGAGTTTCTAGGATTCAAAGCCCATCAAATGGTTTCACCCATACATTAGATCAGCCTTTAAGAATAACTCAACTACTTTTACTAAGTGTATTAGAGAGTTAGAAAGGGGCAATATGGAAGAGAGAGGGTGTGGTTTACAAGGTGCATGAATGAAAGGGGATGTTCTTTGTTGCACCTTTCTAAGTTTTTAGGAAGTGGTGATGGGGATAGTAAGAAACACTAAATTACTTTTTATTTCATATGGAATGTACTAGGACTACATCTAATTAGTTGATCAATTTTTATGCCACTTTGAGGGGAATGGGTTTACAATGGTGCATCAAATATACATAGAATGCCCCTCTTGGCATCATGAGAATGTTGGATGAAGTGAAGAAAGGTTTCATCTTTGTGCCCCTAAAACTTAAGAGTGAGTGTAGAATTATAGAAAAATCAAAATATACCAAGCACATTGTAGGAGAGATCACTTGGAAAATGATCATGGGTTCACGCATCTAATGAGAAAAGTGGTGTATCATACCCAACATGTGCATTGTATGTAGTGTTGGTTAAGAGGAATTCTACCTAAGTCTAGAATACCCTTGATCTAATAAATAAATAAAAATAGCACCTAAAGGGAGATGTTGGAACAAGAGATGTACCTAGATGATATTAAAGGATTGGATTTTCTTTGATTCTAATCCCATCAAATGGTGCCACCCCTATGTTCAATCAACTCAAGAATAAGTCAGCTACTTTGAGAAATCATATCAAAGAGTTAAAAATGGCCATGGATGGAAGAGAGTAGGTGTGCTTTACAGGGTGCATGAATGAAACCACTTGGTTAATGAATGCCCATTGTTGAGGGGGAGCATTGTTCCTAACCCTACACCATCCCCATTTCATACTTCAAGGGAATACCATGAAAATTGTAGAAAATAAGGTCATTTCCTACCATATGCCCTCTGTGACAAAAGTACATGTGTGCATGTCACACTATTTTGTGAAATTGGAAGACCAATGTCCATTGTATAGAGAATTGCAGGGTGATTCAAGCCCTAATAGAAAGGTTTGATAAGAGCACCTTTAGCATATAAGAGAATAATAATTTCAGAGATCTAGGTCAATAGGGTGATTATCGTAGCAGGGATAACTAGAGGAGGTCATGACCTAGTCATATGTTATAACTATGATGATTATGGAAATATTGCAAGGAATTACCCCTACTCAGAAACCCAAAGTGTGGTCATTGTAGATAATCAGGACATTGTAGAAGACTTCCCTTAATCGATGGAGAAATTGGAATCTAGTGGGAGGAAAATAGATAACAAGTAAATTTAGAACCTTGGATGATTGAGATGATCCTTGGACTAGGAGTCAATATGGTAAATTAAGGAGGATCTTGCACATAAGTTTATGCAACAAGTGTTCTACCCGATAAATTAGGAAAGTAGGACTTGTTGCACATGTGTTTGATGCAAATAGGAAAAATGAATATCTTTGGGAATATTTGGACATTATACATGGTACAACCATTTCTACACAACGTAGTGTTACTATTGCATCCTAGAGATGTATCCCACACAAAAATTAGGAAGCACAATGTATAGATATGTAACCCACATAAAAAAATGAAAAGTAGAGCCCAAGAACCTTGACCAGACCTAGTTGTAAATGAAGGATCAATGGAATGAAGTCATGACCTCCTATGGAATTTTGTGAAGATAATGGATAGTGGTTATTTCTACAAAAGCTATAACCTTCAAGAAAATCGTGAGAGGGGAATATGTTACAATGGTAATCAATTCCTCTCTCATAGGAAGGAATACCCACAATATATGGAGGAAAAGAAGGTGATAATAGGTCATGGGTTTAGACTTGATGATTAGATATGAGGATAAAAAGTGATAGATATCATGCTAGATTTGGGTTTTGATGTGAATGTACTACCAATGAAATCAAGGTGTATGATGGGTAAACCTACATTAGTATATTTTCCTATCAATGTGATCCTAGGAAACCAATATAAGATTTATTTGATTGGGATATTGAAACATGTGGAGGTTCTCCTTGGAGAGGTCTATAATACCTTAGTTTTGAGTCCACGGATTAAAGTATTTTTGTTTATTTTATGAAAGGTGAGAGTGTATGTAAAGTTGAAAGGCCAGAGAGACTATCAATGTAATACTTTGAATATTAATAATAAAATGCATTGTTGGATACAAGACACACAAGGATAGAGTTATAGGGGGCTATGATTCCATGAGAGAGGGGGGGACTAAAGGGGCTAATCCATTTATTATATTTTATTTACTCATCTTGGAATTAGTTTGGAAAAGTGGTTACATGAGATTCTTGGGGAGGGCACATGGTGTATTTTACATGTAATCATATAAACCATGTTTTTGGTCATTGAGGGGTTCCTCAATCATTCCTGAATTGTTCGTCATTCATTGTTGCATACTTTTTCTCTTGTTCTTGTTTTGGACATGGAAATGAATTGTTGGGAGGAGAGAGTCATTTCTAGTTGGTCATAGGTAAATATAAATTAATGCATATGTGCATGAGAATGAGGATAATTGTGAAAGAATTATCCATACCTCATAATCCTTGGAGTTTCCAGCATTGAGATTTCTTGACCAGTAGCACTGGAGCCCTGGAAAGAAGTGGAACATCCTGAGGGATTGAATTGCAAAGAAGGGGGTTCATTTCTTTGGGTTTTGCAGGCTAAAGAAGAAAGAAAGTTGGCAAACTAGGATTTGATATGTGGTTGAGAAAACTATGAGAGCTTGATAGTTGACTAGTATGAGAAACCTAGAGTTTCCCTAAGCACCCATCATTGTGGACTCATAGCCTTGGCTCAAAGGTGGCCTGTTGTAGATAGTTTACATACAACAGAGCCTAGTTTTCGGTGGAATGTCTAACGTCTACAGCTAGTCAATGAATTTTTCTTTAAAATCTAACTTCTCTCTATTTCTTGTAAATTATATTTTCATTATGTAATTATCTATGTGTTGTGTTTATAACATACTCATTTATTGTTAATAATGTGCATGGAATGAGATTTTTTTTTTATAGATATGCATGTTTCTTGATTATTGAATGTTCTTGTATCATGCTTCTTTCTTATTAAAGAATGGTATCATAAATTTGGAATTAGGCAAAAAATGAATTTTTGAGGTACCTAGGCAATGGGTAAGTCATAGATTGTAATCAGAGCAGCAGTTGCAATGCTTGGTCTGTATGGGCTGATACATAGGATGGACTGTTATTGTTTTCACAGAGGCCAAGTTGGAGGGTGCTTGGGCGATTGAAGGCGTTTTCTTGAAAATATGCATGTTTGAAAATTTTGGAAAAATTGAAAATTTTGTGTACAACGATGTCAGTGATGATGTGGATTCCATATGTCAGTGGCATAGTGGTGGTGACATGGAATACCATGGTGGCAGATCCACGATGAGAGGTTCTGTTGTAATCTAGAGGAAAAGTATGGGAGTGTTACCAGTAGCTCAGTACATAAGCAAGCATAGAATCACATATACATACATATGGACAAAGATATACACAAAGTAGTGGAAGCCCAAAGAACAAATCTTTATTAGATAGATGAGTCAATTCAACACAATGAAGACAAATTCTCTGATACATGCTTGTCTATTTATACCTACATATTCAGTTACCATGCATGTGTAACTACTTAACTTCCCGGGTCGACCGGTTAACAGAACCCTTGACCAACTTATAGTTTCAACTTCGATAGTTGATCGACTAACTCTTAGTCGATTGTCGGGTCTAGTCAACAGAGTCAACTAACCCCTACAACATCTCCCCACACCTCAATTCCTTACTCATCCTGAGAAAGAGGGGAGTATAACAAAACTTTATTTTACATTGATTGTTTAAAAAATAATAATGATAGAAAGAGAGAAAAAAGAGGAATTATAGCCAAAATTGTGTGGTTCTTGATAGGATTATGGAGCCATATTAGACTATCTTTCTACACTGAAATCTATGTCGCTAGTCGATTCGACTGTGTCCTTTGACCTTTTTTATGTACTGGCTTCGAAGGAAGTCAGTAGGATATTGGGGACTAAATGTTGCAGATGTTGGGTGAAGTCATGCCATGCATCAATCGACTGGTGTACTTCTAGGCCTAGTGTCTTGATCTGTCCAAGAAAGTTTACTTTTTTATGTTATTTTTGCTTGTTGTAATGCAGTTGATTCTAGGTCAATCTACTTCTCTATCTCTTGAATATTTTCTCTAAGTTGTGTGAGGCGAATTATTGTGTTGTATATTTCTGACTGTACTATGTGTCCTTCATTCTGCCATTCTTGTTCTTATTTTCAGAGCTGTGACTCTACTACTTTTTCTTTTGCTAATTGACTTGTGAGGGCCTCTTTGTTCTTGATGTCGATCACCATATTTTTGGTCTTTTCTATGTTTTCGACCGCAATTTTTTGTACTCTACACTTGTTGAATGCAATTGAAAAGTAGGTTGGCCAGTTACTTACCATCGAATTTAGCATTGTTGCACACTTAGTGAGTTCTTCCATATTTTTTCTAAGTCCTTTAAGTTTGTTGTATTATGTCACCATGATGGTGGTTGTCTTCTCTTGGATTCTTTGATTATCATTCATTGCTAGGAGGTATTATTGTTGTATATCTTCCTTTTCCTTTTGGAGAAGTTCAACTTGTTGTTGGTTTTTTGTATTAGCTTTAATCATCCTTTCGACCAAGTCTTTAAAATCTTCCAAGGAGCTCTACATTTCTGGAAGTTTCTATGTTCCTAAATTCTTTATGACCTTCTCTCTGCATTCCTGTAGCATTTTCCTCTAATCCTCCTTTATTTTTGAAACTCGACTTCCTTCTTTAATAAATTTTGTCCACCTATTTGTTGATTCTTTTGAGATGAGTTTATGTAAGTTGAAGAGGTGTTGGTTAGATATTGACGTCAGGTCGAGTGTATTTTCACCAGCTAATCCAGACGGGATGGATGGTTGGGTCATTTTAAAGATGATTTTTGTAGGTTTCTTTTTCTTACTCTTTTCTGATGTTTTTTTGGCCCCGGGTATTTATCTTGATATTTTGTTTTTTGATGTGCGGGTAAGTGAGTTTGATAGACATGTTCCCCTATTGTTGTTTCCTTTTGTTGTGTCTACTATGTTTCTTTTTGCAATGGAAACTATTGAGTCTATGTCAGACCTTTTAATGTATCCTTAGTCGGAGAATTTTCCAAGACGGATTCCTCTTTGTGTTCATGTTGTTGTTGTTGTTGTTGTGCCAAGTTATCTTGTTGCTTTATATGTTTTGCTTCTTTGGATATGTCAGTCATAATATCTACTGGTCCTAATTCATGAATATTAACATCCTGGGTGTCGATTTCTTGGAGGTCAACTTCCTGATGACCGACTGATTGCTATATATCTTCAAATGGATGGATCGAATGGATTAGTATTTGATCCAATGACTCATGTTTCTATGAAATTTTGACTAGATGATTCGATTGGGTTGGTATTCCTTCGACTGACTCAGGATGTTATGGCCTGTCCATCTCAATCTTCTCGTCAACCAGGGTAGATGGTTGATCTGAATTAGTTGCTTCTAACGACTCAACAATTATAAGTTGTCTCTTCTTCTTATTTCCATGTCGTTCCTATACTATGGCTACTGGCTCAACTGGTGGGGATTCTCTTGTCAAATCGATTGTTGAGTCGGTCACTCTCCTTTTTCCTGGTGTTGGCTTTGTCCTAAATTCTAATTATGATCAGGTCGTTATGACATTTTTTGGAGTTTCCATAGTGGTCAAGCTTTCATGTATCATATGCTTCCTTACTCCCCTTGTTTAAATATGTTGGAGTGTATTTTTTATTTGTTTGACCTGTTGTTTTTGTACCTTATATTTCTCCATGGATTCCTTCATTCCATGTCTAACTAATGATCTTAAAATATTCTTCATAGTAGAAGTCTCTTGTCGGCCCTGCCTCTATGTCTTCTTGATTTTTTTGGCAATTTTGTTGGTGATACTAGTCATAATTTTCTTGAATGAAGGGGTCGTTAAAGTAGATACCTCCAGTCAATTGAAAAGTCTCCCACCAGATCTCTTCTGTGTCATAAGATAATTATTTGACTACGACTTCATTTTTCCCTTTATCTTTTTTCTTTGGATGCTTTCTTTTTCCAGGTGAAGGTCATGCAAGAATAGTTTCCAGTGATTCTAAGTCTTCAACAAAGGGTATTGCATATAATTATGCTTCTCTTTCCTCCTCATGTTCTACGTTGGTAAGGATGGATACCAAAGGTATTCCTGGTTGGTTAACTTGAGGAGGAATTTATATCTCCTGGTCTATTTGTCTTTCTAAATCAATGGAGATATCCTTTATTGTCAACTGATAATGTAACTCTTACGGTTTCGGGGCTGACTTCAGTCCACACCAAAGTTTGGTGCAATCAATTTCTAACTAAATATGGTAGGGTGTCGAAAGGGCCCAACGAACCGATTGCTCGAAGTGCCCATCTATGTGAACTATATTTTAAGTTTTCAACCCATAGTCGAAACAATTCTTGTGGAGATAGCGAACTAGAGGTACCTACCCGCTCTAATGCGAAAATTCTATATTTTTCAATTGTTGGAACCTTCTTAATTTTGAATGTAGGTTCCTCAACTAGACTATATTTCTCCATTTCTATCGAGATTAATAAAGAAGGGAATTTGATGGAATTCCTTACAGTTAGTCTGGATGATGTTGGCCATGTATTCAAACAAGTTGAATATTTATGCTTTTTGAAATATTTGATCGATTGACTCGACCATGGTCACTTTGACATCGGAAGCTCGACTAGTTGGTGTAAAGAATAATGATACAATTGTTGCAATCCATATTGCACACAAATCAGGGATCTTATTGATACGTAAGCCCTTCGAATTTTTTGTTGTTGTTGACCCAGTCAAAATTTGCATTCAAGCATTTGCATTTGAAGTTTTTAGGACCTTGGCCCCCATCTTTGGAATATCAGTGATTATGTGAATAAGACCATATCGGACCATTGAGCCAAATATATCCATTGTGATATCGATTGACAAGAAAATTTGTTTCTTCTTCCTTCCATCACCCTAAGTCGACGACTTGTGGTGCTCCTAGGAGGTGTTTGATTGTTGCTTTTGTCAGGAATTATGTTCCAGGATTCCAACAACCATCCTCCAATCCGCATTCTGTAAAAATTTTCCACTTCTTTCTCCAATTCATCTCCTCCAGTCGCGACTATCGGATATTATACATCCGAAATTGCAATAGTTTTGCAGTTGTTCTATCAAAACTTTGTCTTGGTGTTGATCCTTCCACTGTCTTAGGGGCTTGTCCTCTCATTCTCAGCATATATAAGTCTAGTTTAATGGTATTCAAAAATTCAGGGGAAGTTGAAAGTTCACTCGGTTGCTCAATCGACTCTATACTCTATTGTTGGGGAGAAAATAACAATGACGTGAAGTCATATGCATCCTCCAAATTTATAGGTGGGAGAGGGAGATTCAAATTAAATGTAGTCAATTGTTCCTTAAATTTGTGTGCCTTTTTCATAATTGTTGGTGGTATGTACGACTCATATGAGGGGACGCCTAGGGTAGTGTTTAATTGGAATGCATGTAGGTCTTGTTGAGCATTAATTGTAGTGATTTCCACTTGGCTTTTGTTCGTGTCGATTTGACCCGAAGTTATATTATTGGTTGCACAATGGTATTCTGCACTGCATCGAGCATTAATATTCTTATCATGTCCATTTGTCCTTTCTTGTCGTGTCTTAAATGTACTATCCTTCTTAGATTTAGAAATTTCATGGTCAATTTTTTCTCTTGCTCGATCAACTAAGTCTCCTATGTTGATCTGTGGTTGATACATGGTTCCACTGACTTCGATACAATGCTAGAAGCTAAAATTGCATCGATCTTGATAATGGTGTCTTCATACTTAACAATTATATTCTCACTTTGATGGTTGAAGATACCTACACAATGTTCATGTGATTCATTTGTTTGCACAATAACCATAGCCATGGCTATAAAAGCACCTTGATGAACAAATTCTACCATGTTTGATGTTAAGGAGTCCAACAATGAAATAAATACACTTAATGATATGCCTACATAGGAGAATATAACCACTACCAAGGCTTATCCATATCTAAGATGTGGATTATTTGACTCCAGTAAAAATATTTTATTCACAGTTCCTATCCTACTTAAGTTTAAAGTATAAAATAAATCCATGCATCAACATTGTTGTTCTTCTCACATAGTCATTGAAATTTGATCTATAAAGGTGAAATGAAAAATGAATGAATTTTTTATTGGTTATGCCCCTATATACCAAGGCTAAATAATACATCCCACCATAATGAAAAAACAAATCCTTATCTCAAGTCATTTTCTTTTAAAGAGTGTCAAATTGTTCTTCTCTTCCATAAATAGTTAGTGTTCTTCCAAGGGTTGGACCTTTGATGATATTCACATATCGAGTATCATATTGATCTTGCATAGGGTGATATAGTTTGAAATAGGATAAAGTGATTGATTTTATGCTCTAGGTCGATTCTTGTCATATATTTTGAGGAATAGAGTCATTGAATTAAATTTGAACATTCAAAGTGATGGATAATTGGTGAGGAAATATTTGTTGAATATGAATATGAGAACTCATGCATGGGTTCCCATTCACTCTCACATTGTTGATGATATTAGAGAGGCACTAAAGAGGGATAATAAGCAATGATTTGTTTTACTAGAATAAAAGGGTGTCCTCCTTATTAAATAAAACCAAGGACATGGTATGGAGTTGATAGACTCAAAATGGTTGTTTAAACCTATCTTGTTTGTTGAAAAGTTCCCATGTGCATACATGGAACTTATTTGAAGAGCCTGGAGTGAGTTAAGAAGGTTAGTCTTAGCCGCATGAAAGTGAACCGTGTTCACTTTGCAAGAGGTTTACAAAAAAAATAGTAGAATTTGTAGAGTTCACAATGACTATGAAGTGATGATATATTTGGATGTACAAAATGATTTACAAGATGGAATAAATATTTTCATTTATAAAAAAATGATTTTTACACAGGTGATCTTAATGATGTTGTACCACCTAAATATTTTAGAAAGGTAGAGACAGTTGAGCATAAGAGAAAGAAAATACATTGAAGGAAATTATTCGTTTAAAGTATTCAAGGCAATGAATTGTGGATGAAGGAAACCAAATATAAATTATAGTTGGATATCAACAAAAGATTGTTGGTCATTTTTGGTCACAGAACTATGGTTAAATTATATTAATTGTTATCTAACATTTTGTTTCATAGCCAATGTTTTCAATGATGTAGTTGTCTAGGTTGGATGACACATGAAGCTCTCATTTTCTGTTTTGAAATGCAAGTATGGTAATTTTGAACAACTTCATAAAGGTGAGATACTAGTTGAGTTTCTAATTTGATTTATGCTAGGCATAGTACAAACACAAATCAAATGCAAGAATAAAGGATATGTATCATGCATGTTGAGCAATTCACATGTAGGGTGATGAAATATCTCAATATTTATAGGATGATTTAAATTCGATATGCCACGACAAAATTAGAGTGGCACCATGGAAGCATGGTAGGCCCATAACCCATAGATTCCAAAATTAAAAGCTAGCTTCAGTACATTTAGTTGTTGTGTATACTTTGTTTAAGTGATATTTACAGTTTTACCGATAAAATATTACATGATTATATGCAACTTCAACTCAAACATAGAAAACTAATTCCAAAACATAATGAATTTGAGCTAAAATAAGTTTATCATTCAATCACATATAAAAAAAGCATACCACCAAACATTATGAACTTCCACTCCAATGCAAAGATAATTTTCAACTAAAAGACAAATCTGACTTGTTGATTTCCATATGTAGAAAACTCTCCATTATTATTTATCATAATGGATGAATGATTGTGTGAGAATTAGATTTATTCCATAACTAATTTCTAATGGTTTTCAATTCTAATTTAATGTTATAATAAAATATTTCAATGGTGGGTTTATGCAATCAATTTATAGTATGTATAAAATGATTCTATTGATCTACTAATAAATAGTTGGTGAAATTTGTTACAAAACCATCAATCGTGTTAATTTTTCATCCTGAGGCTCATTGAGGCTCATTGGTTGGCATCTGAAAGATCACTTAGAAATTTTCAACAATTTGTTTTAATGATTTTGTGCTTAAGATAATAGTTAATATCCAAATTAAAAAATTATTAGAATTTTAATTAAGTTGCATATTGATCACAATACTTCATAATCATTAATCAATGGAATGCATTGGGAAACCAAATAATTATTTTTTTGCAAGGAAAAAAACACAAATTTTTATTCAAAGAAAAAAGTTACATTCAGTATGTGCGTAGAGAACTAATAAAAAAGAGAGTCCAATATAAATTCCATCAGAGTGAAACTCTAGCCAATATTATTCTAACCTATATCAACTAGATATCCTATATTAATTAGCTCTAAATGTCTCAAAGAACTACATAGAAAAGATATCATGTCGATAATGGTCAAACCAAAAATATAGTAAAATTATCTTCTCGAAAGTGTAGAATTTCAACAAATCTCATCAAAGCATAGATACATTGGTATGACCTAAGGGGAGCATATATAGGGCTAAATGTATATGATATGACCCCAAGGGGGGGCATATATGGGCCTAAATGTACATGTAATGTGTAAATATATATGTAATAGGGTCGGTCTAATAGTAAAGGGGGCTTATGTGC
Source organism: Picea engelmannii (assembly GCA_009831015.1). Classification (NCBI taxonomy): domain Eukaryota; kingdom Viridiplantae; phylum Streptophyta; class Pinopsida; order Pinales; family Pinaceae; genus Picea; species Picea engelmannii. Next base: position 139,178 of record ML791770.1, on the reverse strand, counting down.
AAGTGTGAATAGGAATATATAGAGATCATGTATTCATTATTGGAGACATGTGAATTGGGATGTATGAAGATATTTGGTTATTTGGAGGAGGTTCTCCTATTCTTTAAGGAGTTATTATGTAACTTATATATTTTGGAGTTTTGCTACATGCTCACATTTTTTATATGGTGTGTACTTATGTTCTGTTATGATATTTTAAGAATTTGGGTCATTACATTTGGTATGAGAGAATTGATCATAGGGTTTTGCTTCCTCAATAAAGTCATCTTGGAATTTTCACTATAACTATTTTTTAGGGAAACTTCAGAAATTGAAACTTGGAGGCTATTTAGAAGCCATATAAAAGTGCTTGAGATACAAATTTCAGCTTCTGGGTCATTGCAATTTAGGATATACACCATGTGGAAGATAAGGTTTCTTACTAGTCCTGTAACTAGTTTCAAACATGTGTTTTGGGTAAAATAGCCATATCTTCTTCATAGAAGATCCAAATTCTGTGAGAACAATTGCATTGGAAAGATTACAGTTAGTGGTATTTTTTTTGTGAGTTTCAGAATCAGATAGAAAATATTGGGTGTGTGTAATTATGTACATGTTCACTCTCTAGAATAGGCCAAAAATCAGCAAGGTTTGAGAAAATTACCATAACTTTCATCTGGAACACCCAATTTTGGTCAAACCTATGGAATTAAGGAGTTATTATGTAACTTATCTATCTTGGAATTGTGCTCTGTGCTCACATTTTGTACATGGTGTGTGATTTTGTTCTGTTATGATATTTGAAGCATTTGGATCATTACATACATAACATAAATAGGTAGTAAAAACATGGCATTATAATTAGAGAGAGGAAGGTACTAATTCCCCATCCTCCCTTTACTCTTCTTGAATCAAGGTCCTAGAAAATTCAATGCACAATTTGTTAAATTTAGAGATACTATTAAGTTCTTTTCAATTTACTAGACAATAATAGCATAAACAGGATCACTGAAAGAAACACAATCACAAGGTACACAACATTTATCCTGGAAACCCTCATGGGGGAGAAAACCCATCAAAAACTTCCTTAATATATATTTCCAATACAATTCCAAGATAATAAACTAAACACTAGAGAATATCCAAGACTGAGCAATGCACCTCTCTCTTCCTTCATCCAACAACTGCAGCTTCCTTCAAACTTGTGCACTGGATGAGTGACTTGAGTGAGTGACTGAATGAGGCGCTAGCCTCTATTATTTATACTAGTTGAGGAGCGATAGGGTGGTGTCTCTTCATCAAGCAAGGCCGACTTCTTCACTTAGTTTCTAAAACCACTTTAATTATCCCTAGGGGTCGACTTCTCAATTTGCATCATATAATTAGGGTTTTACCAATCCACAAAAGGCGATTTTGTCATACATAAGTCCCAACATGATCAATCCACAAAAGGGGATTGATCTATAATATAATAACTCAATAATAAGTAGAATATATTTCGTAGTTACAATATTTCAACACTCCCCATTAACAACAAGGGTATTCTACAACATCATTGGGAGAGAGAGGGCAACAAAAACAACAACATCTGGAACACTGATTGGCATATCTATAAATCATCGAAATTTTTTCTCATCATCAATAACATCATCATTCATAGCATGGAGCTAGAGTATCACCATCATCACCATTCACAACATGGATCTAGAATAGCATCATCATCATCATTCACAGCATGGAGTTGGAATAGCAACATCATCATCGTTCACAACATGGAGCTGGAATATGAAACATCAACATCAATTAGCATAAAGGCTATAACAACAACATCAACAGCATGAGGCTAGAGTAACAACAACATCACAACACGAGGCTAGAGAAACAACATCATCACAGCATGAGGTTGGAGAAACAACACCATCACAGCATGAGGCTAGAGAAACAACATCATCACATCACGAGGTTGGAGCAACAACATCATCAGCATGAGGATGAGATAACATCATCATCATCATGGAACAATAGAATGAGTCAGGTGTAACAACAACATTTTTTGGTACTCTGACAGTCCCTAGGGATCTCCTCAGGAATCATAAGATTCCCTAGGATATAAAATCCTAACGGAGCTACCATGTGGTACTATGACACACTGTCCTTACCGAACCTTTGGGATTTATCCAAGAATCATAATATTCCCTAGGATTATAAAAATATTGATGGAGCTACCACTACTGACCACAACTAGCATATACATGCACAGGTACTCTGGCAGCTCATCCTCACTGGACATTCGAGATTTTTCCAGGGATGATCAGTCCCATAGGATGTAAAATCCTAACTGAGCTACCCATTGTTGGTCAGGATACCATAGTAACATCAACATCACTCCCCCTTTTGAGGGAGGTCCTTTCGGACTATACCAAGCTTGTCTCAAAAGTATTCAAACTTTACATGAGATGGAGGCTTGGTCAACACATATGCAACCTGCCCATCTATGCCAACATATTGGAGCTTTACAACTCCCCTCTACACCATATCACGAATGTAGTGTTACTGTATTTCTATGTGCTTCAACTTATCATGGAACACAGGGTTCTCTGTCATATTTATGCAACTCTGGTTATCTCATAGAATCATGGTTTCTTAAATCTCCAGATCAAATAGAGCTATCAACAACTTCTGAAGCCATATGGCTTCATAACTGGTAGAACATGCATCAATGTATTATGCTTCTACCATGCTGAGAGAAATACTGGATTGCTTACCACTCTTCCATGAAGTCATGGTTGACCCAAGACTGAAACAACATCCTGAAGTGATCTTTCTATAAAAAACACTTCCACCCAATCTGAATCGGTATAACCAACCGATCTAAAGTCATGATCTCCATTATAACATAGACCAAATTCCAACGTACCCTTAAGGTATCTCATCACATGTTTTTTAGCAACAAGGTGAACACGTCTGGGCTCTACTAGATACTAACTCAAGGTGTTTACAACAAAGCATATATCTGGCACGGTATTCGTCAGATACATCAAGGATCCAATGATCTTTCTGTACAATGTATCATCAACCAATTCTTATGAAGTATCAACCAGGAGATTCAACTTTGTTTCCATGGGTGTGATCATGGATTTACATTCCAAAATATCAAACCTCTTCATTATTTCAACTACATACTTCTCTTGGTTAAGGAATATCTTCTCTGGGCTCTGTCAAACCTCAAGACCTAAGAAATAGTGCATCAAGCCTAGGTATTTCATCTCAAATTCTACAGTGAGCTTCTTCTTACAATCATTAATGAGCTTTTCTTCTCTAGTTAATAATAATCCATCCACATACAGTAGAAATATAACTGGCTCATCATTCATAACCTTGAATTAAAGGTTAGAATTGTCATTACTCTTGGTAAAGCCCAAGCTCATCTGAAAACTGTCAATTCTTACATACCAAGCTCTAGGAGCTTACTTCAATCCGTATAGAGCCTTCTTCAACCTGCAAACATGAGCCTTTATATCTTCAAATTCAAACCCTTGAGGTTGTTCTATATACATTTCTTCTTCAATAACACCATTTAAGAAGGTTGTTTTCACATCCATCTAGTGTAACTTCCACTTTATCTTGGATGCAAGAGCTATGATGGTTTTGATAGAAGTGTATCTAGATAGAGGAGAAAACGTATCTTCATAATCAATGCCTTCTTTTTGATAAAATCCATGGGCTACAAACCTTGCTTTATGTTTTTCAATACTTCCATCTGTCACATGTTTTATCTTGTATAACCATTTGGAAGATACGACATCTTTTTTCTTCGATCTGGGAACTATTTCCCATATATCATTCTTTATAATGGATTGGTATTCTTATTTCATGGAATCTACCCATTCTTTCTTGTTAATGGCTTCTTCAAAGAAATTAGGCTCCTTTTATATGAGATCACACATAAAATCCATGTAACTGGAGAATGACATAGGTTTCTTGATTTGTCTCATGTTTCCTTCCGGGGCACCATACTTCTCTCCATATTGAATAAGTTCCCTTTCCCAAGCGAGCTTTCTCTTGTGAGAGATTGTCATCTGGGGAGGTTCTTGAGATTCTATCATATCATGATCTTCATGAATCTCATCATCAGGGGAAGTTGTGACTGCCCTCATTGGTTCTGCAACTCTAGGAGCTACAAGTTCTTCTTCATATACTTCTTCAAGATGGCATATCCTTGATTTATTGAGTGTTGCATCTTCATCAAAGGTTACATCTCTGTTGATCTGAATATGATGGTAACCTGGTATGTAAATTATGAATTCCTTAGAGACCTCACAGTATCCAACAAATATTCCCTTATTTCCTGAAGGATCCAGCTTGGTTCTCCTTTCCTTCGAAATGTGTACAAACACTGGACAACCAAATATCTTGATATGGCTTACTTTTGGATTCTTTCTAGAGAAAATTTCTTCGGGGGTTTCAAACCCAAGTGCATTATACGATAATATGTTTTAGATATACATTGTTGCTCTTGTTTCTTCAGCCCATAAGTGCATTGGAAGATCTTGATCATGGATCATAGTCTTCACTGCTTCCATTATAGTTCTATAGTTCCAAGAAGTAAACCCAAGTCTTGTGAGAATAGTCATCAATAAATGACACATAGTATACATACCTACTAAGAGAGGTTGATGGCATTGGGCCACATAAATTTGAGTGGATGAGCTCCAATATTCTTTCTACTTTACTATCGCTCTTTAGGAAAGGATTCTTTATGTTCTTTCCTTGTGCACATCCCTTGCACACACCTTCATCGTCAACCTTGAATTTGGGTAGACCTGTAACTTCCTTTCTCACATATGGTAAGGATTTGTAGTTGATGTGATCTATTCTTCTATGTCAAAGTTCACATGGACTCTCAGTGGAGTGAATCAAGGTTGCATCTGAGTGACCCTTTAACTTATATAGACCAACTTATTTTGTTCCAATAACAATTGCATCTTCTATGGTTTTTCCTTTAGGCCACATAAGAACTTCACCATCTATGAATTCAACCCTGAATCCTTTCTTATCTAAAGTTGAGATATAAATTAAGTTCTTTGTCAAACCTAGTACATATATTACATCCTTCATCTTCATTGGAGTCCTTGAATCAAGTTTGTAGGTGGATTCTCCCACTCCTTTGATAGGGTACTGGTAATCATCTCCAAGTGTAACTTTATGGAAAAAGTTATTTTTTGTAAGGCTAGAGAGAATGTCTCTCTGACCTGTCATGTTCTTAGAATCACCACTATCTATGAGTCAAGTGTCCTCTCTAGGTGACACAGATCCTAAGAGGGAAGAGAATAAGACATAGTCTTCAATATTTTATTTAATCATCTTTTTGGGTGGCTCATCATCTTCAACTGCATGGGCATGGTGTAATTTTTTATTTATCTTCTTGTATTCTTCTCTTCTAGCTGGACAATTCTTATCAATATGTCCCATATTGTCACAATGGTAACATTGATAAGAGGAGAAATCCTTTTATCTTCTTTGACCTTTCTGAAACTTATGGAATCTCCTTGGAGGGTGAGATTCCTTATGTAGGTGGGTCTCCTTATTGAAGTGAGACCTTCTCTTTCCTCCTTTAGCATGAGCAACTAGGGCTTGATATTCATCCCTTAAAATAACTACTTCTCAGTTAGCTACTCTTGCTTCTTCTTAAACACATTCTTCCCAAAGACTGTCAAATTGGAGTTTCTCCTTTCTTGCACAGATAGTTTGGATGAATGCATCCTAAGGTCTTATGATACCATTAAGAGTTGTCATTATGAGTTCATATTTATATAGGTTGTCTCCAATTGCTTCTAGTTTTTCCTTGAATTGAGAAACCCTGCAGAAATAGTCATGAATGGTTTCTCCTTTATGCATCTTTGTATTCATGAGTTGGGTTCTCAAGTTCATATTTCGGTTGATGTTCCTTCCTTCATACATTTTGGTTAGGGCATCAAACATTTATTTTGTATTATTCTTAGAATACACTTGAGGGATCAAGTGGTCTTTAATAGAGTTTGCAATGATTCTTTTGGCCCTAACCATATCCTTCTGGTACTTTGCTTTAGTTGTAGCATCTGCGGGTTCTGGTACATTTTCCTTGATGAATATTGCAAGTTCATTCTCTTCAAGAATTAGTGCAATCCTATACTTCTAGGAACAGAAGTTATCCACGCCTTCTAACTTGTCAACAATCTTGGTGCTTGCAAACATCTTGACCTAAAGCTGGGAAAATGACCAAAAATTGAAAGTGCTCAGAAATTAAATCTGAACTTACCAAGAGGTGTGCTTGGCTAAGGTGAGTAGGTTGGTGCAGTCTGTTTTCATAAAATCCAAATTTTACCCCTTGAAACTGGAACTGAGAAAATTCGGATTGGTACTTCTGGTATTGGTTCTGGTTTCTTGGTTTTCTGGTACCAGTGAAAACTAGGGTTTCACTTTTCAGAGGCTCTGGCCTCTAAAAATGTGTTCTCAAGCTACCAATGAGTTCTCTAGGCTAGGGAGCACTCCCTAGATAGTTTTTAGGTTGAAATTATCTTCCAACAAAAAGCCCTAATTTTTTTGTACGACAACAATGACGTTTTTGGTTACCCAGTGAAAGGTGATCTATTCAGTCAAGCTATGATACCATGTTAAATTTAGAGATATTATTAAGTTCTTTTCAATTTACTAGACAATAATAACATAAGCAAGATCACTGAAAGAAACACAATCACAAGGTACACAACATTTATCTTGGGAAACCCTCATGGGGTAGAAAACCTAGCAAAAAGTTCCTTAATATAGATTGTCAATACAATGCCAAGATAATAAACCAAACAGTAGAGAATATCCAAGACTGAGCAATGTGCCTCTCTCTTCCTTCTTCCAGCAACTACAGCTTCCTTCAAACTTGTGCATTGGATGAGTGACTTGAGTGAGTGAGTGAATGAGGTGTTAGTCTCTCTTATTTATACTAGCTGAGGAGCGCTAGGGTGGTGTATCTTCATCAAGTAGGGCCAACTTCTTAACTTAGTGGCTAAAACCACTTTAATTAGCCCTAGGGTTCGACTTCTTAATTTGCATCATATAATTAGGGTTTTACCAATCCACAAAAGGGGATTTGGTCATACATAATTCCCGACATGATCAATACACAAAAGGGTATTTATCTATAATCTCAATAATAAGTATAATATACTTTGTAGTTACAATATTTCAACACAATTATTCAGATGCACATGCAAAGGTAGAGTAAATTCAATTAGATGATCAAAATATAAATAAAAAATAGACTTATTACAAATGAAAAGGGATAACTTCATGAACCTAGAACAATATGGAATGAGGAATCTAAATAAATGGCCATTCTATATGATTATCTTTGTATCCCTTGCAATTGATCCAAAATCAAAATCAATTCATGTCTACATTATTGAAAGAAATCTTGGGAAACATGTAACATTCTAACTTCAAACATAATTATGAAAGTATTTTTTATGAAACTAGTGTGCTTAGTTTACTTTGGTGCACCATAAGCATCATTTTACATTATGATATTAATAGAAAGTGATATGCTTCACGAGGGATAAGAAGAATGTGGAAATTAAGTACATTTCAATGTATTCCAGGTTGGGTTAGTGTGTTGTCTCATCTACATCTTACTAACACAACCTAAAATGCATTGGAATTAATTGTTCCATACCTCGATTGATTAGGTGACATAAATGATGCACCCATGAAAGGACGGGGAGAGGATGCATGAGGAAACAATTGGAAGGGGACAATTTAATTTTAGACATATTGAGACACATATTTTTATGGGGTGACATGTCTCGATGGGTGTGTGGTTACAAAATATGTTTGATTGGATGATGGTCACAAGGATACTAAAAGGTACATTGACATGAGTGGGAGTTTAAGTATCATTTGTAAAATTTAAAATGATATATTTCCCATTTATGTGGTATGCATATTTCAAAAGTTAGTATGCATGTGTAACTTGATTAAACAATTATATCATGTTGAGTTTAATTTACCCATGTATTGAAATAATTTTCTTGGAATGCATATTAAGAGGGACAATACTATAACAAAGTGAACAGTGTCCCAACCCATGAGATTTAAATTATAATAATGACTACATATCCCACAAACTACTACATAATTTATGTGTATGCATTGTTAAAAAAAAATGGAAAGCATATAACATTCTAACTTCACACCGACTTTTGAAAATGACTTTTATGAAAACAATGAGCTTATTTTACTTCGACACACCAATGCATTTGTTTATACCATACACACTGGTGCATTGTACTTTAATTTGCACCAAATAGGATACATATGTTATAACATCTGCAAGGAAAACATCCACAAAATAATAATTGTGGAGGTTTACACTTCTATTTTCACTTAAAACTATTACCACGATATGAATTAGGTAATATAGTGCACTAGTGCACTTAAATTTGATGGATGCATCACTTGTCGAAATAAATATTTTCAAGATAAACAAATTGTGCATTTTTATCAATGCACCAAAAAATCAAATGAAAAAAAAATCATTTTATAAAAGTGACTCAAACAAAACCCTAATATATTTTTGTTGCAAAATTTAGAGGGGAGACATGTGCAAGAGAGATTTATTGGGTAAGATATTGGAGTGGATAGAATTTACTAAAGGATAGAATTTGTAAGGGGCCATTGTCAGTGGCATACAAATTTACAGAGGATAAGTTTCATGTATGTAATTTCATCTCTTAATCTCAACAAAATAGAAGGCTTTTGGATTCACTTTCAATGTTGCAAATCCTAGCTTTCTTGTTGCTTTATTTTTAATAATGTTGTTTAAAACCTTAACCGTAGGGGATTAGTTTCTAGAAGGAGATTTTTTTCTAGGATTTTTATGTATTTGTAGGCCTCAATGGTTATTTTGATGTAAATAATATTTTAATGAATTGTGACCCCTTGTCACTACCAATCTTAAAATAAAAATAAAAACATTTTTAGGTTTCACAGTGTGCACCACCCAGTAGATACAAACCAGTGCATTATTAACTTTAGAGAACTCCACTTGGACCTGCTAGTTTTTTTGTTTTCTTTTTTGGGGGGGAGGGGGGGGGGTGGTTGCAGTGTTCCATACAAAAGGAAATGCATCAATGTGTATGAATACATAAAAGTGCACCAATTATCCTGAAAATAGTGTTAGGATTAAATTCTCTACTTAAATTATAAAATGTATTTCATAATTTGTATATTTCATTATGTTCTTCATTTTTTTTTTGTAAGTAAGCATCTTGTATTACCTTATATAAACCATCATATATATACATGCAGTTTTCATAGGCTTGGGTAGCCATAAATGGAAACCAACCCAAGCCCCACCATGAAGCAAAAAGGAGAAAGATTGTCCTTCTTAATAGGACCATTTTCTTTGTTTGTGTCCTGAAAATAGTGAAAGATAACTAAACTTAAACTTTAAATCAGAAAAGAGGAATGTAAATGTGTTGACCTACACATAATAGATCTAGCTAAACAATGATACACACTTTTGCAGAGAGAATTGGAAAAAGAAGAAGAAGGAGAGAAAGAATGAAAAGAATTCTCATTAACCGTTTTCACACTCAAAGAGTGAATAATTTACAATATATATAGGATAAATGAGTAACTAATGAGCCATAGTGGTGGTCTAGATTGATCTGGACACACATCAACAGTTACAAGAGTAAATTGCCACCTAGTCTAGTCTCTCAGGCAGTTACGGGAGTGAACTTCCACCTAGTTGAGTTAACTAGTCAACTAGTCTTCAGTTAACTAACTGAACAAAGAGTAGTGAGTTGGTGATGATCCCAACGTTGCATGGTGACAAAACCAATGGAACATCTAAACTCAACTCAACTAGTCAAACTGAAGTGTCAACTGAAAGAGAATATTCTCTAGGTGGAATATTCTCTCCTAAAATATAGGAGACTGGATAATGACTAATTATGACTAATAAACAAGGAATAACCTTAAGAAAAATAAATCCTAGGTGTGTGTGAAGTAACTCCAACACCCCCCCTAAACATCACTATGGTGAAAATAAAGAATGGGTCTTGGCTACGAGGCCATGTTAGGTACCCAAATACAAAAGATACACTGAAATAAATGAGGAAAAAGGGAAAACCTCATGGGAAAAAACCCCCCCTCAAGGTACAATGTATGTGAAAAGAAGAACTACAGTTTCTAGGCAACTGTGTCCTTCACTCCAAGACGACCTCACAATTGTGCAAGTTTGTGCTCTTTGGAAATTTTCTTGAAGATGTAGATGTCTGCACAGATCTGATGAAGTATATGCACCATTGAAATGTCACACATATCGACTTTATCTTCTTGTAATGAAAAATATCCAAATAAATTTTGAATGAAATTTTGAAAACCGTACGGTTGTTTCCAAAAAAATGTTGAAATTTTGTTGATTTTAAAATGATCATAACTTCAGTTTCCGGACTCCGTTTCGGACGATTGTTTTTTTGAAATTGGATATTTTTCTGAGAGGAATTCAAATATCCAAATTTTTTCTGCAAATAGTACTCAGAAAATATCATAATGATGTCTAATGTGCGCGGCTCCCTTTTTTACTCCTAAGATGCATGCATGGTGCATGCAAAAGTGTCTGCATGTGACTCCTAAGATGCATGCCATATATCTTCCACATGAATTTCAGAAAATAAATTTGAAATGGAATAGACATCATCTTCAATTAATGGAATACAAATTTTTGTAGATACTTGTGTAGAAGGCTCTTCAAACTGAGATGATTTATCTTCCAGTGGTTTTTCTACATTATCTACCTTGTCAACATTTTGCATGCATTCTTCCTTATTCCCAAATAAAACCTCCAATCTTCTCCATAAATCATTTGGAGTGAATTCTTGTGATTCATCATATACTTGATGGAGAATTCCAGGAGAAATAAAATAGAGGATACATCCTATGGCCATTTCTTGTCTATTGAGAAAATCATTTTTTTCATCGACATAACTAGGCTCTACTTCCATTGCAATGGCTATTTGGTATAATCCTCTACTTCTGAGAAAAAGTAGAATCTCTGGCTTCCACTCCAAATAGTTATGAGGCGTGAGAAGTATTATCGGTGAGTAAAACATAAATTCCATATTTTCCATGTTCTTCAATCTTCAGTACCTGCAAAAATAATTTGGTGTAGCTTTTGCTTAGCAGTCCGTCAGCTCTGATACCATGTAAATGTGTTGACCAACACATAATAGATCTAGCTAAACAATGATACACACATTTGTAGAGAGAATTGGAAAAAAAAAAAAAAGGAGAGAAAGAATGGAAAGAATTCTCATTAACCATTTTCACACTCAAAGAGTGAATAATTTACAATATATAGGATAAATGAGTAACTAATGAGCCATAGTGGTGGTCTATATTGATCCAGACACACACCAACAGTTACAAGAGTAAATTGTCACCTAGTCTAGTCTCTCAGGCAGTTACGGGAGTGAACTTCCACCTAGCTGAGTTAACTAGTCAGCTAGTCTTCAGTTAACTAACTGAACAAAGAGTAGTGAGTTGGTGATGATCCCAACGTTGCATGGTGACAAAACCAATGCAACATCTAAACTCAACTCAACTAGTCAAACTAAAGTGTCAACTAAAAGAGAATATTCCCCAGCTGAAATATTCTCCCCTAAAATATAGGAGACTAGATAATGACTAATTATGACTAATAAATAAGGAATAACCTTAGGAAAAATAAATCCTAGGTGTGTGTGAAGTAACTCCAACAAGGAAAAGCCTAAGAACTGAAATACTCCAAAAATACACCCAATACAGCATGCACATTAGGACTATTATGAAGGAACCCAGTCACCAAATGGGAGATAGATAGGAGCATTCACAGAAGGCCTATGCATCGAAGATCGTTCATGTTCCTGCATGTTCGATGTCTGGAAGGCTTGATGACTGAGCAACAAAGAAACTTTGGAATCCAACTAATCCATTTTGAAATTCCTGTCTACCATCTCTCTATGCAAGTCAAAGATGAGTTGTAGGTGTTTTTCCATCAATCCTTCCCTCCCAGGTGTAGGGTTTGGGATATGATCTTCTAGAACAGAATGCCTTGGTAGAAAAAAATGGATTCCCTACTAGGTAAAGCTAGACTAGAATTGATCTTCAAATTCAATTAAATGCCTCACTGAGGGGGGTGGGAGTAGCTCCTGATCCTCAACTTAATCTATGTAGAAACCCGATTCCAAAATATCTTCTATAAGTGGTGAATTGTGCAAGGGGACCTTGAGAGGTGGTCGTGGAGAATTTTCCCTCTGATCCTCATTATTTCTATGATTCCTTTCGACTAGTTGGTGCATTGGCATTTGTTGCTAGGAGCCACGAGCTCTGCAAGACCAGCCTCTCTCCCGAATGTATATTTTAACCTTGTACAATATTTACTGCAAACAGATTTTCAGTAAAAGAACTGAAAAGATACAATGGAAAATACAAACATTACATAGATATTTTTCCCCTGGAAACCCAAACCGAGAAAACCAACATATTTTATATTCATTCCTAGTGATACATTGTTTACAATACAATATACATATAGGACCCAGCGACATCCAAAACCCTAACCCAATGATGTGGATTAGTCAACAACCCTAATTCCTTAAGAGGAAATAGAAAACCATAGGCAAAAACCATGTGTCAAAAAAATACCCAACAATGGACACAAAAATCGAGGCAACATGAAAAATGAGGCAAAAATGTGACACGTTTCTCGAGGCAAAAAAAATCCCTCGAACCCTTGCGCGCCTGGCACAATGAAGACACTACAACTCATGCAAATAATATAACACATACCCAACACCAAACCCTTAGAATTGAGTCTAGGAAAAATAAAATCACATCAAGAGCGCGAGGCCAACGTCCTTCTCCCACTACCAACTAAAATGAAATTCCAAAACACAACCATGGCATGAATAGATTTGTTGACCATCGTAGTTTTCTTGTTCGTCTGGCGTATCCATAAATGATAATAGATGTAGTATGCTTAGAGTGACTGTAAATTACTTCCCTCGTACCTCTAAACCTTGCTCGGGCCATCATCACTTGATGTGAGAATTGAACTAGATTAATAAGTTGATATGTGTTTAAATGAGTCATCCCTTCCACGCGCTCACATTGGGGCTTGAGCGGACACTTGGAAGGGCTCATTCTAACCATGTGTATAAATATGAATTGGCTCATAACACTCCATCTGGAGAGGAGGCCTCATGAGTTTCCAGAGCTACACATTCTCGAAATAGGGGATGCACTAGGTATTAAGTGGAGCTACAACTCAAATCACCCTCCTTTTGTTCAATTTTGACATTGGCCAGCTTGTCCGTAATTTTATTGGCATCCCTACATGCATGCAAGGGAATAAGGATCATGTGAGGAGAGAGCAGAGTTTACAAAGATTCCATGCCACTAAGGAACCTCTAATTGGACGAGATTTTGGTTGGCTCTAAGTCGTTAAAGAGTTTAGTCATCATGCCTACTATGATTTGAGAGTCCCCTTCCACAATTAATTGATGGAATCCCAACTAGATGGATGCTTGGATTCCACTGGTGAGAGCCCATAATTCAAAAACATTACTAGAATCATGCCCAAGGTTACCCACCAAGATGTTGCAAAGGTTCCCTTGAGCATCATGGAAGGTTATGCCAAATCCTGTTGGACCAGGATTACCTTGGAGGCTCCATCAAAATTTAATTTAATGAATCTAGGAGGAGGGAACTACCATTTATCAAGGCCAATTCTAACTAAAATAGAGGGGTGAAGCGGATCAGGGTCCAGAGCAAGACATATATCCCATTGGATAAAGATAGGTTTTCCATTAGGATCGCACTTCATTTCTTCAACTGAACATTTCCTTTGTTGCACTATTTCCACAAAGTTTTGATGGATTTTAGGTCAGATATTTGTTCGGGGAGCCAGTAGTGAGTGGGAGATTCTTCTTTTTCTCTCCTTCCAGATATTCCAAAGAATCAAACCTAATAGTAGATACCATATTTTGTTGAGGACAACATTTTTGAAAGCCAAGGGACTCCAGTTGGAAATTGTGTTGGGAATGTTGTCTCTATGTATGTCCAAGGTGCACATTGCTTGGGTCGCTTGATCCCAAATATGTGAGCTGAAATGGCATTGGTTCAGAAGGTGTTCCATGGTATCCTCCACTTCCATACAAAAGGGGCATATAGAAGGCCCAACGAATCCTGGTTTTTTCGGGATTGTCCCATGTTAAGATGTGTCTGTGTGCAACTAGCCAAAGAAATGTGCTTATTTTAGGTCATATGTTAGCCATCTATATTTTTCTCCATATATTGTCCTTGGAAATCTAATGGAAATGGTCCTTAAGTTTGTAGGCTTCTTTGATGTTGAAGATGCCTTTTTAAGAGTGACCCCATCATAGAATTTCAGGACCCTACCTTACCCAAATTTTCCTGAGGGTAGATTCATCTTGCCAAGGCCCTAAATCTAATCTGGATGATATATAGAAGTTGGCAGGTGAAGTTTTCTATTCATTCCATAGGGAGGGAGAAGGTTTTATCATCAAAAATTCGACAACCCTTTTACCTGGATTGATTTTCAAGTGGACCTAAATCTCATTAATTTGATTTAATTGAGCTAAGAGAGCCATCCACTTGCATGAGTCCTCCCAAAAAATGGCATCAATACCATCATGTATCTCCCAAAAAGAGTGATCCTAAATTATTGTGTGGTTCTGCAAAGATGCATTCCATATCAAGGACCCATTTTTATGATTGTTCCATATTATAAGTTGTGCCTCCACCATGTTTGGAGTGTATTTATGCTTCCAAATATGGTCCCAAACATCCCCTAGGTTTTTTATCCATCTCCACCAAATTTTGGCTACCATGATTTGATTGAAACTTTGGATTTCTTAGTCCTAACCCACCAGCTAGTTTGGGTTTTCATAAGTCCCCCTAATTGACAAGTGCCCATTTGCACCCTTCTTTGTTTCCTTGCCAAAGAAATTTTCACTAAAGACTTTTGATGGTATTCAGCACAGATTTGGGGCCAACCATAGTAGAGAAAAGATAGATTGGGATATCTTGCAAGAGTGATTTAAGGAGAACAATAAGAACAACCAGATTCAAGGAGCGAAAGATCCAAGAATTGAGACACTTCTCCAGAGAGGAAAGAAGATCTTCCCAAGATTTGTTGCTGAGGGCATTATCAATTGGGGGGGGGGGNTATGTGGACTTGGATTGCCCGAGAGGTGTTGAGAAATAAAATCTGGTACTTCTTGGTGTTTATAGAGGTTCTAGAGGCCTCACTAAAATGATTAAGAATGCAGAGAATACATCATGATTCTATGACCATAGGAACACCCATCATCATCGTGTCATCCATGAATTGATTGTGAGATATGGGTGGACCCAAACCATGGAGGGGGAGGCCATGAAGTGAGCCTTCCTCAATTGTATCTTTGATATAGTGACTAAGACCTCCAACCATGATGACAAAGAGGAAGGGAGAGAGGAGGTCACTTTGGAATATGCCTCTGGAGGGAGAAAAGGGTTGTGAGGGGACACCATTGAAAATAATGGAGAATAAATATGAGGAGGTGAGATCCATAATCCAATTCACCCAATCTTCACAAATTCCAAAGGAAAGGAGAAGTGATTTCATGTACTGCCAACTTAATTTATCAAAATCCTTGGACAGGTTCGGTTTAATGATCATACATGGGGTACCAGAGGACTTGAGAGAGTGTATGAATTCATGAGAAAGGATGACATTGTACATGATTTGACATTATTATACATATCTTGGTTTTTCATTAGAAATGATGAAAGGTAAAATAGGTTTGAGCTGAAGTGTAATTACCTTAGTCATGATCTCGTGGATGACATTGCAAAGTGCAATGGGTAGGAATTGCTTTAGATGAAAAACGATTTCTTGTTTTGGGATAAGATTTGAGAAGACGGTGTTTAGCGCCAGGAGGAAATTGAGTGAATGGTGAGAATCTTCTATCAGCTACCAAACCTCTTCACAAACTATATGCCAACAATGATGAAAGGTAAAATCGTCTGGTCCCGGGGATTTTCCTGTAGGGATTTCTTTGATAGATTGATCCACTTCTTCCAATGATATAGGTTTGAGAAGGGAAGTTTTATGCTTCACAAATATCAAAGGAGGGATATGTTGAGTGCTCTTCTCATTGGTTGACAATCTGTCAGGGCATGGTTCTGATAGAAAATTTTGATAAAAGTTGATCAGTTCCCTTTCTATACCTTATTTATCCATAATTACTTCACCATAGTCTCCTTCCATATTTGTGATGTGATTAATATGATTCCTCTGTATCATAGAGAGATGAAATAATTTTGGGTTCTTTTCCCCCTCTTTTTTCCACTGAATCCTCGATTTTTTCCTCCATAATACTTCTACCCGGGCATACCTCTCTTCTAATTTATTTTGGATATGGGCTTCTTATTCTTTTAACTTCTCATTTATTTCCTGAATTATTATTGCTTGTTAGATTTCTTTCATTCTTTGTTCCATATCTTTTTGGGCCAAGAAGATGTTTCCAAAAATAGTGTTGTTCCACTCCCTGAGGTGTTGTTTAAAGTTTTTTAATTTCTATTGGAATCTATACATTAGTGATCCACGAGAGATAGCTACTTCATCCCACCAAAGCTTGACCTTTTCTTGAAAATCTATATGTTGAAGACAAAAAAATTCAAACCAGAACGGTTTGCATTTAGGGGTACTGGAAGTATCCATCCATAACTGTATGGGCCAGTGGTCAAAGCCAACTATCAAAAGGATGCTTGATTTCGTGGCCATCCCTTCCATCATTAGTGATTCTGAGATTAGGAATCCATCCAAGTGACACATAATTTGTTGAGATCTTGATTTTTTGTTAGTCTAGGTATAGTTTCCATTAACCGCTTCAAGGTCAACTAACCTTATATTGTCTATGAGGTTCTGAAAACTCATATTGTCAGCTTCTAGGTGGTGGGTTCCTCCTCATTTTTCTTCCAACAATAATATAATGTTGAAGTCCCCTCCTAAGATCCAACACCTATCCTGGATAATTTCCCTTGGTCCTTTTAGATTGTTTAAAAAGGACACTTTGTCAGGGGGTGAGTGTGTTCCATATACATTAGTAATGAATCCTTCTTTCTTAGAGCCTATGGCTCTGTATTGAGATGAGATAGTCCATTGGGTGGAAAAGAAGTTGTTTAGAATTATTCTTGTTGGATTCCAAAGGATAGCCAAGCCTCCTACTGAACCTTGTGCATCTATACTGACATATTGACCATGTCTCCAGTACCTTGCTAGGATTGAGTTAGCCTCAAGGTCGGTACATTTAGTATCCTGAAGAAAAAGAATAAATGGGTTTTCTTCCATTTTCTTATTTCAAAGAAGTCTTTGTTTACTTCTTCCATTTAGGCCTCATATATTTCAAGAGACAATATTCATGAGGAAGAGTGATGGGGGATGGGGTGAAAACTCTCGATGATCATTTGGATATGATCGGAGTTTACCATGAAGTGACCGACTACTTGGATTAATTGTTGAGTGGCTTTTCTTTCCCTTCATTTTTCCTCTTAAACTCCTGTCCATGATTTCTGAGATGATTTCTTCTAAGCACCTATTCCATTCTGAAATCTGGAGGTTGCACATGTTGTTGAGTCAAGGTAAAAATTAAGCACCTTTTACAGTTGCTCAGGCAGGAGGGCATGGAGTTTCTATTTTCGATATGCTTCCTCCATACCTACTAGATCTATTCTAGCCATATCTTGCTCATCAAGTTCTATCTCCATATCCCTAGTCTCCTCAGGCATTTTCTCTTCCATAATGGGGATGGCGCTTGGGGTTGGGATTATTTTTTCTAGGACCGGATCTTGATAGGGGTTCTTATATTTTGATGCATCTACCTTGGATGGGCATTGGCCTTCCTCCTCCATTTTTTTATCTTCATGAGCTTGGTTCAAGATTTCAAATGAGTTGTTAGTATAAGAATGATTTACTTGATTGGTGGCCGAATTTCTTGGGCCTTGTTGTCTTCATCTCTGGATCTAAATGAAACCATCCTTGTTCTTCATCGTGAGAGCTGGATCTATCTTTGGAGGAGCGTTCAGAGGAAAAACCCTGAAGAGATGTATGTTCTCATGACATTTGCAGCATCTGAAAGATATATGTTCATAATCAATCATCTGGATCCAATCATTGTATTCATGCTCAAGGAAAATAAAACCCGGGATGGGTTTGGCAACGTTGATATAAATTCAAATCTGATCATAGGAGGTATAATGCCCTTGTTTATTTGCATCATATACTTTCACAAAAATTATCAGTGTGTTTCCTATTCCCTCCATAATTTATTTCAGTCAAAATTCCTAGGGTAAAGAGTAGATTCGAATCCAAATTGGGGCATCTGTAAAATCCTCCTTTTTTGGACTAAAGAGCTCGGTCCAAAACCTTGGTTGTAATCCAGTTGAGTTGAAAAATTGAGGCCCTTTCTCGAAGACTCAATATTGATCTTATAGGTTATGGAAGATTCTTGTGAAGAAACCTTTCGATCCCAATTGGAGGTCAAAGTGTCCCTTTGGTTTCCACCAGGTTTTGATCCATCGAACCAGATCCATTTCTAAGGGCCATATCCCTAATAAATTTCCAATGAGCGCATTATCTCTCATATGCTATGTGCTCTCCCATATGATTCGATTAAGCCATATACAGAGGTGCCACTGGAGCCTATGGGAGACATTTTCTAGGCTCCCAAGCTCGAGCCACCTTTGGATGGGGGGTTTCTTAGTCTAGATATATACATTTTCCATTACTATATTCCATTTGAGTTGTGTTCTCATGTGTCAATAGTGGCCTTTTGAATGGTGGCTTCTTCCCTCCCATTCATCCATTATCATTCACGACTGCATTTTGGTATTAGGGGGTTCGCACCCCCTCATTCGTACTCTCCATGACTGCAACCATGACATAAAGGATATAAAGTTAGTCACATTGATTGCGTTGGAAGGCAAGTGATTACAACAAACCCTAGTTGGTATTTAGCATCCAATTCTCGCTACCACTGACCCTTGCTTTACATTATGTACATATTTATTGATTATTGTAAAAGGACTGATAATGAGGGATAGAAGTCCCCCTTAAGAAGAAAAAAATAATGAAGGATGTAAATAATGATGAATTGATCCTTAGTTCATCTAGAGTGGTGTTGGAAGTTAATAACAAGGGGGGATTTTATAAAACTATGAGAGATTGCAGTACAAAAATCAATCCATTGAATCCAAGAATCAGGTTGTGTTTAAACTATACCAAGCATTTCCAGAGCAATGACCAATGAGTACTGTGAAACCTTCAATAGAAAAATTATACAATAACAAAAAAGAATCATTTAGAAAATATTATTACTAAAAAAAAATTCTATAATGTGTATATATAATAGTCCAAAAAATATCAAATTAATATTCCTTTTATATTTACTTTCATATAAATACTAATAGATTTTTAATTTTTCTTTTTTATTTGTAAGGAACATTAATAAAATGAAAGACATCAAACAAATTGATATAGAGATGTCTAAATAAGTGTAAAAAGAGATGGTCAAAGAAATAAGAATAAGTTAATCTTAGGAGGAACTATCCAAACAACAACATGCATCAAATGTATGTAATAATTTATTTATTTTATGTGTAATCAAAGAGTTTAATTATTGCATGAATTAATTTTGATTTTCAATTTTTATTTCTTTCATAAAAGAGGAAAACATGGAACCCATTCAACACTTAAAATGGAATGACAAGGAAGAAAATGGTTGAACACAAATTTTGTGAGTATTTGTTGTTTTATTTCTTAACATTTCATATTTCTTGTGATGTTTATATTTTAATTCATTTATGATTGTGCATGGGTGTTTTCTATAAAGTTCTAATGTACAAAAAAGAGTCATATGAACCTATGAACCTTTGTTTGGCATTGGATTATGTATGATTTGTCAATATACGTTGGTATATAAAGGGTTGAAGAAGGGTTTCAAAACAACATGTATGGTTATGAATCACTTGCTACTATGGTACATTTTTTTAATTTACACAATCTCATATGTTATACTATAAGTATAGATATATTCATTACACTTTATTTCTATATACTACATAGATGGAATATGAAGAGGAAGAACAAAATCAAGCTAATAAACAAGACATTACAAATAACCCAAGTACACTATCCCATGCAGGTGATGAAGAAATGAGGCATGCAAGCACTTCGAGCAATGACAACAACTCCAATGATGAATCATGATCAATATAATTGAATGATACAAGTTTTATATTTTGGAATGTTTGTATGTAAAAATCAAACATTTTATTTAATGTTGACATATTGCCCTAATTAGTATGATGACAAGTTGTCAATAATTGTAACAGTTATTTATTAACATTTTGATTAAATCATATATTCTTATGTTGTCCCATTTTGTATGTCCAAGGGTCCCTTATTCGTATATAATAAAATGAGTTTCTTACTCTACTAATATAACCTCTATTGTTGTAAAATATGTTTTCAATTGAATATATGGATGATTTACATTATTAAATTAAACACTAGTGTATTTGTTTAAATAACATAATACATTAATGTAATAATTATATCCAAACAAATTAATTAAAATATAAAAATCAATATTTTTTTATTTTTTTTTAACGAAAACGGTTATGGATTATATTAAGAAGATGGACTGGCCAGTAAATTGGCAAGCCACTCGGTCCTTTACATCGAGAGTGATCTATCACTCAAAATTCAAAATCCTGGAAACTTTACCACATTACTCAGATTACTTCTTGTTAATAGCTATTTCAGCGAGCCGGATCGGCTTCGCGTCCTTACATCTTCCCGTTGATAAACATTTTTTTTCTTTTTGGWTACGACCTGCCATTCATTRCTTTGACCCTGGTTAGGAATTTCTGGCTGAGCTTGCACTTCTTCTGCCTCAGCAATATCGGCCCAGCTTGAGGCTTGCTTGGTTGGGCTTGAAGACCTGGGCAGAGCTGCTTCCGCTGGATCTTCCCCCTTAACAGGTTCTTTGGAGATGGAGACAGATTCACCTTCAGTTTCTGACGGCGGGATCTTTGCTTCAGCTTGCTTCTCCGGTTGCGCTCCTGTCCACCAAGTGGGCCTTTGGCTTCGGGATGATCTTCTTTTCCCGGATGACTTCTCACAATTCCGGGCTATGTGTCCAGT
>ML791770.1:66885-115113 GCA_009831015.1 Picea engelmannii | reverse complement strand
CACGACACTTCACTCGCCCTTCCTGACGAGCTCCTGTAATCTCGTGGCATCAGCTTCAGCACTTCGCCCTGCGTGAGTTTATTTCAGCTCGTGTGTTTCCTCTTCCATCAAGGGACCGTCACTTCAACAATCATGGTCACTCCAGTTTTTTATCAGCACCTTCAACTCACTCTTCAGAACATTTGACCCTCATTCTGGTTGGTATTATCTCCTCTACATTCTTTGTTTATCCATCGCCTTCCTTACCAGCTTGCTCCTGAGAATTCGCATCAGTATGTGGCGAGGAACAAGTGCACCATGTTCTTGTTGTAATGTCCCCACTTTGGGACATCATCACAGTGCAGAGGTTTATGATGACCAGAGTAGCCAGATGGATGTTATAGTGAGTATAGGGGTAACTTATTGAGAGGTATTGTGAAGTCCAGCTTGCATTTCTCATCATATCTCATCATTATGAGCCATTCCACACAGGTTGGCTTTGGTTTCGTCGCATTCCGATGATTTCCATGATTGTAACTATTTTGAGCTATAAGTCAATTAAATTCATTGAAGAGGTCATTTTGGGCACATTACTTGGAGGAACCTCTCAGTGTAATAGCTCATTGGAATCGGGAGGATAAATACTACAAGATGGGATGGCTAGAAGTGACTTTCAGTGGCCAGGGAAGCCATAAGGAGAGATAAGGCGCTTTTCAGAGGTAAAAAGGTTAATTAATTAATTAAATATTAATAAAATGAAAGTCACTTTGGAGGGAAAAGGTGAGCCAAAAAGTATAAAGGAAAGGCAAGGGCCTCTACTCATTCATTCATGTATGATCATATTTTCATATCTGGCTTCTAGCTAGTCAGCCCAGCATTGGGGGTTTTGAGGGTTTTGACTTAACAAACCCTAGAGGACGATTCGATGGTGAAAGATTCCACCTAGCTTGTCCTAAGCTTGGTCTCGGAGATGCAATACGCTCCCACACCATTCTAGTTCTATATCTACTCAGTTGCAGGAGGATTGCACATCAGTTACTTGTGCAGATAGAGAGAGGGCGCACTAGTTGGGGGTTTCCAGCAAGGGGGGCGCACCATTCTTGGAGAGAGATTCATTATAGGTGATTGGTGGGGATTTTGGAGATTTTGTCACCTGGGTATTCATTGCAGGGATTTGGACATTAGATCTAGTCCATTCTTGAGGAGTTACCACAGCTAGATCATCATCTACACGTTGGGACGACTTGGGGAGAGAGAGGACAATTTGGTGATTCAGTGATTTGTAGATCTAAGAGGATATACCTCATATCTGACCTTGAAACTTCTTCCCGGGGTTTGTGATTACCCGATCTATCATTTTGGAGAGTTTCAGGAGGTTTGGAGGCCTCATTCACCTAGGCTGAATTATCTAGGGTTTCAGGCATCCAGGGGGTGCACCATTCAGTGGAGGGGTTCAGATCCACAAAGTTTGAGAGTGAATTTGGAGATTCGGGCACCTGGGTTGTCCTTATAGTTGCTCAATCTATCAATTGGCATATTTCTTGGGGTGATTGGACACTTTTGGCAGCAGGGCCGAATTGTTGAGGAGCTTCAACATTCCAGCAGGACGTGGCATCATCCAGTTAGGGTTTTTGCACTTCATACGGCCATATATACCTTGGTATTGGTCTTCATCTCTTATCCAACCTTTGGAGGCTTATTTTGTATTGTCAGGAGATTTTTGTAGCAGCTCATACTTCTATCTTGGAGCCATCTGTTGAGCATTCCAGATCGGCATCTTCATTGTAGCAGGTTCCTTTATTTCATGAATAAAATCATATTTGAGATGTTTTGGCTTGTCTATCATATTGCATATGGTTGAGGTATGTTCCATGATTGTATCTTCTTGTTTATTGCTGCAAAACACATATAAAAACATCAGTAAAACCCTAAGGCCGAAATCAAGAGGCCATCTTGCAAGTAAACACATCTAAACAAGTAGATCAGCAAAGTGTTTGACGAAATGCCACAACCAGAAAAGTTTAAAAAGACACCCAAAATTGTGATGTTCCTGGCATAATGGCTTGGGATCATTACACTTGTCCATCTTGTGTTGCAAAGGAGCTCCAAGAATAATTTTGTGTTCTTCGCACAGATGTTAGAAGAGCGGAGGAGCACACAGATGTTCATCACCGCGAGTTCCATTGAGAGAACCAGGGGCTGCAAGAAGAAATGGAAAATTTGCAAGCTCACCTGCAACAGCAGGAAATACGGCACAACCATGAATTGGAAATTGCTATCAGGGGAATCAACATGAATACTAGACAACTCAGGGTTGTTGCCAAAAAATTGGCAAACCCCCTAGCCCCTCCTTTGCAACCTGAGAATTATGTCGGCTCTGGCGCGTCTCGGATTCCATCCACCTTCCATTCAACAACCAACAACGATCACTCTTCGGCCCCTTCAGCCCCAGGACATGCAGACTTTCATCCCTCAGAGGTGAACCCAGAGGCAGCACAAGCGGAACAACGAGAAGATCCAAAGCCTCCTCTAAATCATTAACCAGGTTTTAAATGAAATGTAAAGTTTTGTTAATTTTGAAATTGTATGTTGCCATTTTTACTTGGAAAAATTGCAACTCTTTTATTATGGCTGCTCCGGTTTCTTTATATTTTCATAAACAGTTTGACTCTCTTGGAAGCAGCAGAGTCTTTTACACTCTGCCATATGTAACTTTTGGAGTTCTGAAGCTCTTTTTTTTATATATAATCCCCCAACGGTTTCTGTTAAAAAAAAACATATTATATCGTATGCAATATAGTAATAAAAAAAAGCATGAAAAACACATGCTAGAGTTTGTAAGAGAGGATCTAACAAGCATAATAACTATAAATTAGACTATTCAATATGATTTACAATTCACTTAGAAAATTTTAGGGGTTAAATTTAGTTTATGGGTTAATTCTCCATGGTTTTTTCTTAAAAAATGATTCATCAATTTTCATTTTTCTAAAAATGATTGGCCCAAGTTCTATAGAATACAATTATTTTACCTTAAAAATAGCTCAAATTTTATAAAAACTATATTAAATCCTTAAAAATTTAAATATTTAAAAAAATATAACTTAATAACCACTAATAAAAAAATAAATTATAAATGATTGGAATATATATATATCAGTCACACAAGAACTTAAAAAAATAATAAATGAATATTTTAAATAGAAGGAATGGATGGTTATAAGCTTCAAGGTAGTGACAATACAAGAACTAAGAAAGTAGTAAATAAATATTTTAAATAGAAGGAATGGAGGGTTATAAACTTTGACGTAGTGACAATTGGCTTGCCCAATTGATCTTCTTCCTCCTCATTAATGAGCCATTTCAAAGTCTATCTCATGCCAATTGATCTTCTTCCTCCTCATTAATGAGCCATTTCAAAGTCATTTGTTTTATGTTTTTTTATGTTTTGATGGCTTTTTTTTATTTAGTGAATTTTCATTTTAAGGTGAGTGGACATTTTTAGGTGTTAGGGCATGTAACAATCTCGTTTTCTCCCACCCCATGGTTAGGGTAATGAATTGCTTGATTATTGAAAAGAGGTTTAAAGTTGCATATGAGTAGGCAACGAATGGAATGATCAAAAGGAATAAGGGAGTAAAATTTTGTTAGTTACATAAGTTGTTTTACACTTTTTTGAAACATATTTATAAGATATATCACACTTTTTTGAAACATATTTATAAGATATATTAAGTGAAACATTATAAAAACAAAATTAATATCCAATTTTATTAAATATTATAAATTGTATTTTAAAAAATCATGAATTTTAATTTGTTTGATTGTATTACTATGAAATTATAAAATTGTTATATTTTTAAAATTTAATATTAAAATTGTATTTTTAATTAAAATTGTTATATTTTTAAAATTTTATATTAAAATTATATTTTTAATTAAAATTGTTATATTTTTAAAATTTTATATTAAAATTGTATTTTTAATTATTATAAATTTTATTGTATTTTTTATAATACAATATTTTCAAAACAACATTTATTTTTTTCATTTTATAAATTTAAAAGTACCATCACATCACATTTTTATTATCATTAGTCAAAATCAAATCGCAAAGCAAAATGGAAATGAATTATTATAAAGTGGTAAATCAAACGATTTTTCATTTGAAACTTTTAATCCTTCTTTATAACTTTATCATTATTTATATTTGTATGAATTTAAATTTAATGGTGAAATTATTTGGTGATAGTGATTTTTTGTGTTTAAAGGGTAAAAGGTGAATTCCAAATTCCAATGATATTATTAAGATATACTTATCATAAACATAGTTTTCATATATATATATATATATATATATATATATATATATATATATATATATATATATAGTATTATCAGGATTGAAAGTGCATTTTCATTGAAGGGTCAATGTTAAACCACTCTGTCAAAAATATTATCATGATCAATTAAGTATGATTTTGATTAGATTTGCATGGTGATGTTTTAAGTGTATGTAGATGTTTACGAAACATGATATAGAATTTCAATATTTTTTTAAATGAAATAATTAATAACTTTGGATGGAAAATGTTTGAGTTAGATAAAAAAAATTACTCAAATTTAACATAATATTTAAAATTTATTTAAAAATAAATAAATAAATAAAAATAGTTTAATTATATTTATTTATAAAAAAAAATATTAAAATAATTTAATTAAATATAATTGATTTAAAGATATTATTTTTAAATAAATTTAAAAAATTAACATATATATAATTACAATATTAACAAAATATTATATTTATTTTGATAAATATTATTTTCTAAAATTATAAATAGAATCATCTAAATAAAAAAGAATTCATTACCCTCCATTTCCATTTAAGGTTAACCAATTTTGATACTACAATTTAAATTTAAATTTTAACTTTTCTATTTTATTTATTGTTATTTTTATTTTAGTTTTTTTATTATTATTATTCTTTATTTATCAACTTTCTTCTCTTTCTTTTATATTTATGTTGTTATTTAATTACTAATTTTTTTCATTTTTTATTTATTTAATTATTTTTTTTATTTATTAAAAAAAATATTATTTAATTATTTTTATTATTATTATTATTTTTATAAATAAAAATGTTTTTTTCATCTTTTAAATTTTTAAAATTATTATATAATAATCCATTTTTAAAATCACATTAAATTAATGTGTAAAATCTCTTTATTTATAAGACAACCCCTTCTATGTTTAAAACTATGTTAAAATATATCATACCTTTCATACAATAAATTTCACAATAATTAATAATTACTGATCAGCTACAACATTTTACTATAGAATTATAGAACCATTGGTTGAAGAAACTTGATCTTTATAATCATCAAATAATATATATACCACCCCACTACACTCAATCAAGATAGAAAAAACTAATAATTTATTACTTTAAATTGTCAATCAATTCATTAATAATTAATAATTATTATTTAGAGGTGAATTCATTAGAACATATTTCCTACAAAGATTGCAGTAGTAAAGTGATGATAGATTTTTTTTTTGACAAGAAAGTGGAATTTAGATTAATATAACATACATGAAAACATCTACATAGTTCAGACATGCATCTTGTGCATGAAGTTCAAAATTACATATATAGGCGTTATAAGACAAAGCCCATAAATGCCTATTATGTCTTAGATTCCAAAATTTGACTCCTATGGAGTTAAAAATCTGCAGACAGTGTTTCTTCAAAGTAACCAAAACTGGGCAAGATCCAAAAGAGGAGAAGATCATAGTTACACCTGTTGCTTCGGGTTCGAGGGTCCTTAATTCAGCGAGACCTTCACCCCTTCATTTTGTTGGAGGGTCGTCCTAGCAGCTTGAAGCTCTAGCTTTTCCATCCTGGATTCTAAATCCCCAATTCTTTCATTAACATGTTGCGTCGTTTGTGTGAGGGCCTCTACAACTTCCTCTCTGAGTTGAATTAGATCGTCTTCGAGCATCTCAAACCTTATGCCACCTTCCCCATTCAGTCGGAGAAGAAACCTTCTTTCTGTGCTTAGCTTTCACTTCAGTTCACGAATTTCCTATTCCAGTGAAGGTGGGGGATTTGGTGGAGCAACAAACTCGGAGCTAGAGGCCATTCGGCGGGCTGAAGGATAATCCGACAGAGTTTGAAGGGCAAGGGACCAAGCAAAAGGAGTCGAGCAAGACAAACATTCACCTAAGGAAGATAAGGTTGAACTGCAAGCTTTTGTCACCCTTAATTTAACTGCAAAGCAAGCGTGTGAAGCCATGATTCAGAGGGACCTCGTGCGAGCGTCTTGCAGGAGAGAGATGGGCTCGGTACTGTCTGCTTGAGGGGTGGAGGACAGCCTCATGCAGGAATATGTGGAGTGACACGCCCTGGAGAGAGAAGTACCATCATGCAAGGGAGTTGTCAGACATTGAGGTGATGCCACGGATCGGGTCGAGGGGTGGAGTATCGTCCGGTTGCCCCCTGGCACGAGACCACCTACAAGTCGCCCACGTCATACCGTTAAGGGATTGGGGTGAAAGACAGGGTCCCATTGAGTGAGAGGAGTCCCTTGCTCAAGGGAGTGGCGGCTTTAGCTTCCTGATCCGCTTCTCCATTTAAATGTCGAAGAACATGGAAAAAAAACAATCTTTCGGAAGGATTTAGAGAGTTGTTGGATTTTCTTGAGTAGTTGTCGAAGTTTCATTTGATTTGGTAACAAGTTAGTTACCAAGGCTTGGATTAGGAACCGAGAATATCCTATCACCAAGATTTCATTGATGCCTAATTCCCGAGCTAGGGTGAGGCTTGTGCCATGTTATTGGTGGCTTCCGCTAATTCCCAAGAATATACTAGTTCTAGGATTTCCCCTCCCCCTCCTGTTGCCCCTCAAGTGATGACATATATTATAAGAAGTAATTTTTATAATTAAACAATTGAGAATTTAAGTATTAATGAAAATTTTATTTTAAATTAAAATTTGATATTATTTTTTTATCCATTAAATATTATTATTCATTTTTATCTACTAATCTTTTTAATTTACATTAATAAAAATTATATTAATTTTGACTTAAAATTATTTTATTAAATTTATATTAAAATTTAAAATAACTTTACTTTCAAATAAAAAATAAAGACAAAATTATATGAAAAAATAAAAAATAAGATGATTTTCCAATACGTCCACAAAAAAATCCAACCATACCAAATATTATATCACAAAATTGACAAAAAAATCCAACCATACTTAATATCATTAAATATTTGTAAAATATATTTAAATATAATAAAAAATAATAATTCTCAAATATATTTAAGTATAATGAAAAATAATAATTCTCATAAATTATTCTTATCTCTAGAAATAAGAATAATCACAATTTATGAGAGACCAAAAAAAATTATATAAAAGCACTTGGATTCCGATCCACATTAATTGATCTCCATTCAAATTTGTATTCATTAGGTAAATCCAAGTTTTAGATTGATCTCCATTCAATGCATTTCTAGGCTCTTCTAAAGAAGCAGATCCGGTTGCATCAACGAGCGATGGATATAGGAATAAACGAGGTCAAGGCAGTAACAGGAAGGAGTAGTTTACTGAGCGTCTATTCCTGTTCCAATCTGAGATTCTCCAATCCCGCGTAACTTAGTTGCATATCCAAACGCATATCCCCAAGGGTTGGTGGAAGCAAAGAGGAGTTTTGAATTTGAACATGTAGTTTTGTTAAAAGAAGAGAACAAACCGACCGACCAAAAGGCTTTATTCAAACCCATTTTGTTTTTATGAGCACCTTGCCATTTTGCTTCTCTACTGTAAACGAGATTATGAGAACCTTAGGGTTACATCACTCCAAAACGCATGAAATAATATTTTCTCCTCCCTTCTAAACGGCTCTTCGCTTAGACAAACTCATGTTATGATAAGAATGTGCACTGATATTGTGGAGAGAGCTAAAGACAAAACATTGTTAGCCAACAGAAAGAAATTTATGTTGTTTGAATCGTGGATAATTTCAACTTGCCACACTAATCGAATGATTAGAACTAGGTTGCCGTAGAGTATAAGGTCGCATAGATCCATGTGCCAATTTTGAACATAATTTCCGCTTGCATGCAAGAGAAGGGACGACCGATCGACAACACAAAAGTTACTTTTTGATTGCTGCATACATCCAATCTCGGACCAACATCTCCTCCTTGACAGTCGTCGTCCAATCAATAAAATCCAAAAACGAAATACGAGCGATTCATGGTCCCAAGGGATGAAGGAAGCATTCGTCCTTGACTGGGAGTATAGAGTTTTAATTCATCTAGAGGAGAAGCAGCGGTGGAGGTGCAGCAGCTGCAGAATCAGCCTACTTGTTTCAGGGCATCGAAAACTATGAAAGGTGGAAATCGAGAGGCGCGGTGTTCAGCTGTTGGCCAAGAGAACGGCGGACTCAGAAGCCCCCCAAGCGCACCGCCCTCCAGGAAGCGCATCTGTAAGGGTAAGGGCGGGCCGGACAACATCAAGTTCCAATACAGAGGCGTTCGGCAGCGCAGTTGGGGGAAATGGGTTGCAGAGATCAGACAGCCCGGGAAACAAACCAGGCGGTGGCTGGGCACGTTTGCTACAGCCGAGCAGGCCGCACAGGCTTACGATAACGCTGCCATCTTACTCTACGGCTCCAGAGCCCATCTTAATCTTCAACCCTCAGGCTGGGATCACTCCAAGCCCTCCTCCCACACCTCTAAGCTCAGACCATTGCTCCCGCGCTTCACATTTAGATTTCCACCCGCTATTCATGGAACTAACCCTAACCCTAACACTAACCCTATTTTTTTTGGCGCCATTCCATCTGGTTATTTTCAAACTCCGACAAATCCAGATTTCTGGCCAGCAGCGATGAGAGCAGCACAAACTGACGCTACATACAACCTTCCTGTGATCGATCCAAAGCGGGAAACAACACTTGAGCAGAGTAGCGTCTTTCATATGGAAGAAGTAAGGGTTCCTACACAGCAGTGCAATGCGGAAGTGTATTATGAATCCTCTTCATTGAAGATAGATAATCTTCAAGAAAATTACGGAGCCGAGATTACGGATCTGCAATCTCATAAACTGGGTGGCCCTGATCAGCTGTCTGGGATTCATGGTGGTGTCGTCGGCGATGAGCTCAATCAAGTATTTTATAGCGACACCGCTGGGAATACTATTGAGCCAAGAAACCATATTGATGGAGAATCGAGAGATGATAATCTTGCTGCTTCCTTGCAGGAGTTGCAGTACAGTGCTGCGCCTCCGTCACCTGGTTTCATGTGGCACTATAACATAAAACACGATTATTACTACGAAGAGACCAACAGCAGCACGTTGCCTGAGACCAACAATCAACTTTGGGACTATTCTGATGAAAGTTCTATTTAGTGGCAGGTTTTTTTCACCTCTGGGAGCGCTTTCATGACCGGGACTGCATTAGAAAAGGGCTGCGATCAACCGAGGTTTCGACGAAAATACCTCAGTCTTCATAGTTTATTGATCTGCGCTGCTGCACTCACAAATAACAAGGTGAGATGACAGGAATGATCTCGGTTAAGTAAATCATAACAGAAAATCTTATACGACTATGATTCCATTTCATCTTGCCAAAGAATTTGATAGAAATGAATAAACATAAGAGGAATCTGATTAGTGTTTTAGCACTGAAAAATTCCTTGTGTTTAGAATGTAGTATTCGCATTCGTTTGCTTCACAAAATGTAAGTAAATGCTTACCAATGCTTACCAACTAGTTTAAATTTGAAGTTATCTTTATGTCCAAAATCTCGTGTATTCATTTGCTCAGTTTTCTTTGTCTATGACATCCATCAACAGACGGGATTATTTTATTTGGTCTTAGTGTGCTTTTTGATTTGCTGAAAGATCTGGAAGGACCTTCGATCTCAAACTCAGACCTAACCCAACCAAAATCATTCAACTCCTTTTCTGATTAAATTGAACATATATATTGATTGAAATCGCCACCAATATTCTTTCAATGATTTAAGTAGCAAAGCTCGTGAACAATCAAAAAGGTTAAAATTGTAGAAAATTTCGTGTAGTAGGTTTGAGTATCCTGATTGCATGATTGGACTAAGCATACACGACTAATACTACGTGTTTTCATGTGAAACTTGAAATATAGACCTAATTTTAGGCCGTTTCTCTTCATTTTTCCCTAGAAGAAACTGAATTGATATATAGGAATTTGCAAAAAGTTTTATATAGACATCTTCATCCAAGAAACGGATATCTTGTAGAGAATATCAGGACCCGTCCACTACTAGTCTGGATTTAGATAGTAGCCTTCTTCTTGCTTCCCAATAAAATAAATATTTCAATCTATGCACGTGAATTTTAGCAACTTTGGGGATATCACACGCATAATTTCTGCAGCTTTTCTAAATAATTAAATTTATGGTGATATTTTAGGTCATTCATTTTTTTAACTAAATAGTATCTCATCATCATGTAACGTACTTTCATGGTACATCTCATAATACTTTCACTATCACCAAATTTAATGATATAACATTTCTCTAGAATTTTGAAATGACATTTGTTGGCATAGAGGTATTTCCTAGATAGTTATGTGATAAACATTGATTTATCATGTAACTTGTTTTGTGTGAGATCTTTTCCATCTTAAACGTTAACCATGCCTAAACAACTTCAAAAATGAATGAATATATTTGTTATTTTTCAAAATTAGATTACAATGTATCAGTAAGTATGTTCATGGTCATAGTTTACATGTAGAAACCTCATAACATAAATAAAAAAATCCGGTAATTTTATGGGTTTATTTTTCAATCAATTTTTACTGAAATCTAACCAAAAATTGTTGAAATTCAAAATTTGAGTGATTGAATCTCTGCTTTGAGATTGTTTTCAATTTAAACAACACAAAATGGAGAAATCACCAAGATCTTTTAGTAGATTTAAGTGAAAATTTTCAAAAAATCCAATGTTTACACAACCCAAAAAAATTCTTAAACAATATTTATTGCATTCCTCTTTCACTAGTTGCATCTATTAATCTATAGTCCTCATCACATAGTTAAGGAGTAATAAGGTGGTCAATTTTGTACTATGCTCCCTTAGGATTTGGGTTTAATTGGTTTTTTTGTGCATCTTGCACATCTATTAGTCTATTGTCCTCATCACATAGTTAAGGAGTAATAAGGTGGTAAATTTTGTATTATGCTTCCTTAGGATTTGGGTTTAATTGGTTTTCTTGTGTATCTTGCACCTAAAGAACAATCTAGGGTCAATTGGTTGTTTTAATAATTGACCATATGATTTATTTTTTATTTCATTGGAAACCCCTTTCATTCCTAGGCGAAAGGATTTTCTAGATCTGTATAGGTCATCTCTATTTGATTTAGGAACTCCATCCATAAACTAAGTCAATCACTCAATGGGTCGATGGTTCAACTAGATTGATGGCCTAATTGAGTCACGTGGCTCATCGACCCAACTATCTGATTGATCGATGGCCCTTACTTGGCTAATCTTGATAACCATGCTCGATAACCCAAAGGTGTTATAGTCATGGTTGGTAGGTAGACTGGCTTACATAGATTATTGATTGGTTACAAGGCTCAAAGAAGTCACACTCGAGTTCCACATGGAAGACCCACATAGGTCATGTGTCTGAAAATGCATATTGATCATACATGCCAATGGGCACAGATGTATGTTACTTAAAATGGCATTTTAGGTAACCTATTGGGTGAGAAGGAGAACAACCTCTCATCTTAACTACCCAATCTAGACCTTGTTAGAGCTTATTGATATTTGTAATAATTTTTCAACGAACATTTAAATTGTAAATTCGAAATCGTAGTTAATTCTATTAAGAATGAACATTTAGAAAAGAAAACTATAAAATTATACTATGAACTCAATTAGGATTCATAAGTACTTAGGATTCATGATAAGTTAAAGTGAAATTCTAAGGAGGATTCTTGTATTGTAACAAATTATATTTGTTAAGTCCACTTTGATTTGATGAATTATACTTTGTTAAGTACACTTTGATTTGATGAACACTTAGGACTTCAATTTTTTCTTGAAGAAAAAAATTCTACTTTGTTAAGTCCACTTTGATTTGATGAACACTTAAGATTTCATTTTTTTTGGAAGAAAAAATGTTTTAAATGAAAGTCCACTTATATATGAATATCATAAACCACTATGAAAGGAAAAAGAGTATGCAATGGACAACAGCTAAGGATTCTCTATCGTATGCAAGGGAAGAGTTCTAAGTCCAATTTTAACATAAATATGATTCTAACTTATAGAATAAATATGAACATGAATTCCTAAGAATGGAGTTTTTTTGAAAATGAAGTCTTGTTCATATTCTTAGAAGAAAAAATGTTCTAAATGAAATTCCACTTATATATGAATATCATAAACCACTATGAAAGGAAGAAGAGTATGCAATGGACAACGGCTAAGGATTCTCTATCGTCTGCAAGGGAAGAGTTCTAAGTCCAGTTTTAACAAAAATATGATTATACCTTACAGAATAAATATGAACATAAATTCCTAAGAATCGTCTGCAAGGAAAGAGTTCTAAGTCCAATTTTAACATAAATATGATTCTACCTTATAAAATAAATATGAACATAAATTCCTAAGAATGGAGTCTTCTTTGAAAATGAAGTCTTGTTCATATTATTTGAACAAAGCATACTAATGCCAGAGAGAACTCAAAGTACTAGGCAATTTTCAACAATACACTCACTGAAAATGGACCATACAATTACCAAAGGAAAAGGAGAAAATTTGTGGCTAATTTAAACATGCACACATTATTTTCAAGCGATCATAGAAATATGCAAGGTAGTCATTATATGTAGGAGACTAAGCGTATCTCAAGAAAAGAGGGCTCTAACTTCTTAAAAGAGATAGGGAGTGGCTAGATTTTGACATGACATGATGTTAGAGAATGGTTTTGTTCTCTCATATTGTTATTATCCATTATTTTAAAGTTTCTTCAATTGAGAAGTGCTTTTTACAATGTAATATGAGAGAGATGTGTAATTTTATGTTAAAGAGGAGAAAAGTTGCATTTTAGAAAAAATACTAAAATATTAATAACAAAAATATATTTAAATTAAAAATAATAATAAAATATCAATAACAAAAATATATTTAAATGTTGATTTTAAGTAAAAGATTTTAATGTAGGTCTTTTAACTAAAACATTACACAAACAAAAATTATATATATAAGTAGATCAATGTAGATCTATCTTAACTTTGACTCTATAAAGTGTTAAAAGGAATCAAATCCATGAAGTTGGAGTTAAAATGAATATACTTTAATGTTTATATTTAATTCAGATTTTATGAATGCTTTGATTTCATTTTATTTAGTTCAAGTTCCTAGATTCATTCATGGGAATTTTGAGATTCTTTATAACTAGTGATCATAGAACATAGTTAGGAACTTATGAGTGATAAGTAGTTGAGTTTCAAATGTGAATTTGTTGTTCAACATACTTATTTCTTGAAACAAATAAAAGGTTGTTGGATCCCATTAGACTTTCATTATTGAGTTTCTTGAGCATGTGTTCTTTACTTTCTCGATATATTTCGATGAAATGTTTATGGTTCTAGTTTATTCATAACCTTTACTTCAAGGATCCTTTTTTTTTAACAAAATTAATTATATTTTGTATTAACAAATTGATTCAATTGCATTGGACAGCATATAAATACAAAAAAGAGGATGTTGACTAACAAAAAAAAATCAGCATAAGTCTAAAATTTTCAAAAATTGTTAAAAAATAAGACTCTTATCCTTCGCAAAGAATGCCCCAATTTTCGTACTAGTATATATCCTACAAAAGACACCTAGTAATAGTTCTGATTTATAGAACATAAAAGAAAAATATGCTTAAAGGAACACATGGGCTTCTTCGTGTCCACATGGTGAATGATGAGATTCTTCCAGGTTCATTCCATCCATATCCATATATATGTGTAATTCATGGATACTCTCTTCCTATTTGAATTATCATATTGACATCCTTACATTTAAGGTTGTATATTGCGAATCCCTACTCAGATTTGTATCCATATTGTGGAGAAAATTACTTTCAACTTCTAGTGACTGAATTTGTCTTTTTTTGTTGCAACAAAGTTTCTAGTACCACAACATCTGCACGGTTTTGGATGTCCTCCTCTTTCCTTGTTATTCAAGAAATTGATGTACTATTACCCGCTATCAATTCCTCATGCCCCCTCAAAATCCTCTAAATATCATAAATTTCATAAAGATACCAACACCTAGGATGGGAGTGGTTGTCAATATTATTTGGGTATGCCAACAACAATGTCAATTTCAAATTTCCACAATGAATTGGTCTCTTCAAGAGTATCCCAAGTCTAGGGTGACAAAACATACTAAACTCAAGAATCTAAAATGATAAATGGATTCATCAAATGCATAAACCCAATTCCTAGTCTTACACAACCATGGACAAAATTGAGAAAGCTATATTTTCTTGTAACTTGATCTCAATGCCAAAATACCACTCATAGATGGTCAGAGAAATATCTCTCCATATAATTTTTGGTAAAAGGAAATTACCATATCTACTTGGTTCCCCTTAATGCCAAGAACACTTTCCCCTAAAAATAAATCCCTAGATGTAGAGAATACATATAATTTTTGGTAAAAGGAAATTCCCATATCTACTTGGTTCCCCTTAATGCGAAGAACACTTTACCCTAAAAATAAACCCCTAGATGTAGAGAATACAAACTTCATGAATTCATTTTCTTCAAAATTCAAAGGATAAACCCAATCTATGTGAATACCATGGTGACTAGACTTGGGAGAATTTATCCCTAATTCGATGGCAAGAGGCTTCACATGGGATCTTAGACTTGGGAGAATTTATCCCTAATTCGATGGCAAGAGGCTTCACATGGGATCTGATGCTTCCTTGGAATTAAAGGTTGAGCCTATGCAATTCCAAGTGGCCAAATCCCAATCCCAAGTGATCAACAATGATGGTGTTCATAATCCCACCTGCATAATTGCTCACCACCCTTGTGAATTGATTAACCCAACTCCACATTAATGCCAAAGTGTGTGAGCATGTTGAGAATATAAGGGGAATACGAATGCATGTTATGACTTGAAACTAAACTTGCCACCTTTGGTACGTAGAAGTTATGCAATGTTTGATATATGCCATGGAAAAACTATGGGATGGGATAGCAAGAGATCCCTTATTTAACCGTCAATGTTACTTCATTCAACCTAGATCCAATATTGTCCAAGTAATATGCTTGAAAATTGTGCTCCCTTAGCACATGAAAGTACTCAATATTATCAAACTTGCTTGCTTTCTTTTGAATTCTGAGAATTGTCTTGGCAAGCTTAAAGCTTACCATGGAGGAGAAGGATTATTTATGGAAATCGTTGAGTCTCAAATAACAAGAATATTTATAGTAACAATCGTTGAATCTCAAATAACAAGAAGATTTATAATAAGAAGGTTAATGGCAATCGTTGAGTCTCAAATAAAAAGAAGATTTATAATACATCTTGAGTCAAGAATTCTTAACCCTATGAAAAGAGCAAGCACTTTATCCTAGTTTTTTGTTGTTTTTCCTAACCCTCGAAGGTTGTTTTTTTCTTTTAATCGAGATCCAAAGCAATCCCGTACACCTACCACCCCTCTTTCACCCCTCTTTACTTCAAGGATTTTAGCAAATAACATCATGTTCATATAAATTTGTTTCCTTTCAAGTAATAATTACTAGCATTGTGAATTACTTCTATCGTTGATCTTCTATTGTAGATTAGATTAGTTTCATTTAGCTTATTTATTCATCAAATTCGATATATTAGTTTAGATTTTCTATGTTAATCCTAAAGTTATTTTGACATATTAGTCTCTAATACTTTTGTTGATTACTTCATTGCGTAGCATTATATTGTCTAATATAAAGTACAATCTATAGTTTAGAGAATGAATGGACAACTTCTTTCATTCGAAATTATTAATTCAATTGTAGCTTGGGAGCTTCATTGTAGAAATTATAACCTCCTCCTTCAAATTTTTCATATTCACTTTATAATAGCATTGTGTTTTACTAAATTCAACTAATCATTATCTTAGTTGGAGTAGTGATAGTTATTTAGCTATGATATTTTTCATTTTCCTTGTCCTTTTCACAATTTTATTTTCATGTGTGTACATTAGGAATCATACTCATCATACCTGAAAAAATTCCTACTCAGTTAATCCCATGAAATTTTCTGACAATAGGGATTATTAGTTTATTAGTTTTTGAATTGTTAAATTAAATCAACTTTCTAATGAAACACTTTTTGTTGAAAATATAACCTACATTTTTGGCACCATTGTTGTTGAGCCAAAATGTTGGTCTTTACTTTTTGCATGGACATTGTGTGGACAAAAATATATGAGAAGTGAATAGATGAAATTACAATTTATTTGAAAGGTTTAAGGTCAAAGTCAAGGTCAGTGATATATTAATCAATATTACCATTTGAGGAAAGATCACAATTTTATAATTGGAGGATTCTTAACCTTGAAAAAGAATTTTGGAGTAAAAACATTGTCCATTCAGATCGTGAATCATTTTTTTTGGATAATCATTTTTTAGTTTCATTCATTGGAATTTCTCGTCAACTAGATTTTGATAAGAGATGTTGAGCATATTTCCAAGGATTTCAATTTTGGGGCAAGAGATTTTGAGCGCATTTCCAAGAAATCCAATTTTTGAGTAGTGTTTTAAGGAAGAAGAACCAACTAAACAAGAAGCTCATAATCTAACTAACCATGTCTTTTAACACCCCACTATGTCCAATGCAAACATAAATTAACATCAAAATATACCAAACTAACCTCGAAGAACGTATCCAACATGAATTAGAATCAAAATATACCAAAGTATAAAACATGAGTTAGAATCAAAATATACCAAACTAAATTGGTTCAAGGCATCTACTTGGATTCCATATCCTTCTTGGAGCTCCTTCCCAAGTTTAGGAGATGAAATGAAATATATATATATTTTCAATTTAATGTATTTTGAGGAACATGAATAAGGATCATATATATAACATGTTCAAGTTTTGTAATAACCAATTTGTAAAAAACTACATTAATGAGCACATCAACATATAAACCATCTAACCACCATTCTAGTTCCATTGAAAATCATTGCACAACAATTAAAAAAAAATACAAGTTCATTGATTACAACTGATTAATTGCATAACTCAAACATAAAGGGTAATGTGGTAGACATATCTGAAAGAGAAAGGAAATCAACTTACAATCCAGACAAAGATGGAATATTAAAGCTCTAACCACTTACTTTTACCAACAACAACCAACTAGGTATCCAAGTTTGGGGGATAACTCTCCTCCCAACCAACCCCTCAATCAATACAACTCAGAGCTCATAATCCCTCAATCAATAACCCATGCCAACTTCTCTTCCTATCTCTTTCTCATATTTCTCATTGAGTTCAAAAGAAAATACCTCAACATCAAGATCATCCAAGTTAAACATGTCTTCACCACCTCCTCAACATCCATTGAATAGGTATTCTGCAATTCTCTCCATTCAAAAATTCTCAACTCCACTTGTCACCCAAGAATTTATCTTTATCTTTACTTAATAATGCAAATTTTAGTTAGCTTTGTTTTAGTTCTACTTTATTTTGAAAAAAAAATTATTTCCACTTTATTTATTTATATTTATTTTTTTCTTTTCCTTTTTCTCTTTTTTTTTTTACTTTAGTTTTTTATTATTATTATTATTATTATTATTATTATTATTATTATTTATCTATTTCTTATTATTATTATTTATCTATTTTTTCTTATTATTATTATTATATAATGTGGGACATTACAAGTTTCATATCTATTGTAATGTTAATAATTGAGTTTATCTCTCGAAGAAAATTAGATAACATTAATACATAAACCACATCAGATATTTTAATGGTCAACTCAACAAAACATATCTACAACTACAACAACTATATAGTGAGACAATAATTGGTTGCACTACTATTCAAGTTTCATAGTTATTACAAGGTTATGGACTATATAATGAAAGCCCAATAATTGAATTTGTCTTAGAGAAAATTATATAACATCGATATGTAAACCACTTGCATATTCGAATGGTTAGTTCATCAAAACTTATCTACAACTACAATGAATATAGTGAGATGATGCTTGATTGCATGGCTATTATGTTTGTAGTTTTAGTGTTTTAACATGATATAAAAAACAAAAAGAAAATTCTTTAACTATTGTGACATGTGAACATAACTAGAACAATGAAGACATGCACTAAAACAAAATTTACCTTGGAAACCCATTGAGAGAAAACCAACAAGAAAATAAAGGACCATATCTTTCATCTTTTATATTACAGATATTTTACAATACAAATTACAAATTTGTCCAAGCTTGTTACAAATATATGACACATTATTGTCTTATATAGTCCTCTAGAGTATGATTCTCTCTCTTCTTTATTAGTTTATCATCCACACTCACTGCACATAATATGGAACAACAATGTCAGTTAAAGAAAAGGAATTTGTTTCCCAACTTCCCCTAGGTTTTTATCCTTGAATTAGGGTTAGTTTTAGCATTTCAAAACCCTCTTAGAATATCCATGGTGATTCTACAAGCATATTTTGGATTACCATACATTATTATCTCTACATGTGTGGATTATCATGTGTTGAGAGGGCTACCACTTCAAACATGGAAGGAAAAAATAGATTGTTATCTTGTCAGGGACATGGCTTCCCCAACTTCCCCTAGGTTTTTATCCTTTAGTTAGGGTTATTTTTATCTTTTTTATTATTCTTCAACTAAACATATTTTCATGTGTCTTTCAACTAAACAAACCAACATCATACAAAGAATTTCAGCTCATCATTTCAACATCCAAAAAATATTATGCATCTATATTATCAAACTGATAAATCCCAAGCAACTGAATCTTCACCTACAAGGCCTCTTGGAATTGTGTGTTGATATGAAACCCATTAGGGAAAATTTGAGGTCTAAAATGAGACTCCTAAGGAAAATAATAAAATAAGAGTTATGAATTTTCAAAGGGAAAGAAAGAAAATTACTATTTTTAATCGTATTTTCAACTTATATCCTTATAAGTTTACTCAAATTTCAAGTGCAGGCACTTGTTGGATGCAGAATTAATTTATGCATCCAACGAGAAACAACGCTACATACTTTCGATAGACCCGTAGTGAGATAAACTGGAAATACATGAAAAAAATGTGTTTCTATCAAGAAATGTGACACACTGCATACTTTTGATAGACCCATAGTGACATAAACTAGAAATACATGAAAAAAATGTGTTTCTTGAAACCACTCTACATACTTTTGATAGACCCACAATGAGATAAACTAGAAATACATGAAAAAAATGTGGTTCTCTCAAGAAACGTGCCACTTTGCATACTTTTGATAGACCCACAGTGAGATAAACTAGAAATGCTTGAAAAGAATATTTTTCTTGAAAGAAACACATTTTGTTCATGTATTTCTAGTTTATCTCATTGTTGGTCTATCAAAAGTATACAAAGTGGTTGTTCGTTGGATGCAAAATCTAACTATACATCCAACAAGTGTCTGCACTTGAAATTTGAATAAGCATATAAGGCTATAAGTCGAAAATATGATTTAAAAAAATGGTTTTCTTCCTTTCCCTCCAAACATATTTACCCCTATGGTTCAAATCATCATCTGGAATCCTAATGGTTCTTTTAAAGTTGATTTTGATAGTACATTTTTGTTTTGAGGCCCATTTTTTACCTCGAAATTCCCCTCATGATCCAAGGCAACAATATACTTCCCATAACATATGGGCATCGTGTGTTACCTTTATAGATTCCCAAATATTGTGTGTGGCTTCCAACAAGACGCAAAGATCCTGACATGAATCAAGATTATGACAAACACTTCTCGAATGGAAAGATACTTTTGAGATCCTTCAAGCGCAATGTTTTTCTTATGAAAAATTTTAAGAAAGGTGTATTTCGTTAGGAAACATTTGGACACAACATTTTACTTCAAAAGACATCTATATGTAGCGTTAGCTTCCATGGTGATGCATTTGTCTTCTAGAATCCATGCAACAACTAAAACACACATTGAAGGTCAAAATATGCTAGTGAGGGAGATGCAATGTAAAGCAGAATATCAAATGGCATGTATATGATATTCAAGGCTCCACCGGACCCTACAAGAGTTGAAAACTCAATGGGCACCAAAATACATTATTGAGGAGGTTTTAATATTAAATAAAGTTGAGGAGGTTCCCTTAGAGGCTTTGTTGATCCCTATTGTAAGTTTAAAAACAGACAAAAGACAAAAATGTTGAGGAAGTTGCAATAGCAAATTATGAGGGAAACTGGTGTTTTTTTCCCTTTGTAATTTCTCCAGATTATTAGGGTCCTACCCTAACCCCCATAAGTACATAGATAGGTTGTTATGTATAGAGGCCATCTATAGTAAATAAGGCTCATGTAGTGGTGTGAAAGAAATAATTGTAAGAAATCTTACGAGAAGGTTCTTCCTACTAGAAAGTTCCTATGAGATAGATAGAACCATATAAAGAAGTAGAATCCATGTAATGAGATGTCGTGTGAATCATATTGTAATGAATCTCAAATCATTTGGAGGTTTCCCCCTCTAAGAGGAAACATAACATTTCCATTGTTAATAAAGGTATAACAATTTTGTGGTAATCTAGTTCTTTTATTGCCTATTGTTTTTATAATTTGTCATTTCTACAACAAATCTGGGTATATTCTATTATTTATGCTCTAAATATTCCAATTTTCTAATAAAGAACACCACATGTGACATCAAAGAACTTTCCTAAGCCAATATTTTAGATCATTTTTTTTCATGCTAGAGACATATTTCGACATCTATAACTAACACAATGGTGTTTCGCTCAATGGGTAAGTATGTGGTAGGGGAAGAATACACATAGGAAAAACAAGTGGTTTCACCTAGTTGGAAACCCTTGTAACCGATGTTGGTACCCCTTCGTATAATACCACATCAAACAACATTTGTTTATGGAATTTCACTTCCACATACCCTAGGGTATATTGGAAGTCCCCTAGGTTACCTAAAAAAATCTTTAGATAAGTCAATCAACCATTTTATTCCTATATCGGAATAAGAACAACACTTGGGAAGATTACTCTCTAGTACCTAGGTAATTAGGTAGTACAGATAAGGGTATGGTTAAGCCTCCTTAATTGGTTCCTTGAGAAATAAGGTTGAGTACTATTGTTTGACCCTTCGTGTATATCAGAGAGTTATATCACCTATAACTCCATTTCCCCCAGGACCTTTGAAGCCCTATTCCTGCTACAAGTCCAAAAAATTCTTAAATAAATTGTTGTATTGAGAATTTGTGAATTTTGTCTCTGGAAACCCTACTCCCTATTGCCAATCCATGAAATTCCTACATAAATTGTAGTAATGAAAATTTGAGAATTGTTTCCATGCAATCACATTTATGTGGGAGTATAACTCTATGAGAGTTTAAAAAAATGTATGGTTCATACATATACCCTTTTTTTATACTTATCAATGGTACCACTCTCAAATAATTATTTTTGATCATCATGGTACCACTCT
Organism: Picea engelmannii; assembly: GCA_009831015.1. Classification (NCBI taxonomy): domain Eukaryota; kingdom Viridiplantae; phylum Streptophyta; class Pinopsida; order Pinales; family Pinaceae; genus Picea; species Picea engelmannii. The sequence goes on along the minus strand of ML791770.1, from coordinate 93,370 downwards.
CAAGAAAGTATTTTTGATGGACCTGATCACCCCACTACCAATAAACTATTTCAACATACCTAGAACACAGTGTTGATCACCTTGGTACCACTCTCCATTAACCTTTTTCTTGTGTACCCACCTATTTATGGCTACTCGAGGCATAAATATATCCACTAGAGTCTCCTCTTTGGAAACTCTATGTGATGAGCTGCAAAAACAAACAGACCACAACCACTCCTCTACCTAGAAAAATATTGATACCATCTGTGACAATCTCGCCAACCTAGAGTCAATCCCAGACTAGTTATCCAAACTTGTGGCATTGAAAACTCAATCCATGGGTTATCATTCGTAGGACCAGACATTCTAAAAGGAAGGAGATGAATCATCCAATCCCATGGGGCCTCACTCTAACACACTTTTTTGTGACCCAATGACTCAAATGTGGCACAGAATCCCTAAGTGGATCTCAATAAATTTGATGGATAAAACCCCACAGGTTGGGACACTCAAATGGAACATTTTTTTTTCATGCATGGCATCATAGATGACTTAATGAAACTTCATGTGGGTGTCTCATGTTTAGATCTTGATTAATGTTGGAAATGGTGGAAATGGAGTAAGCACTCCCATAGGGGTTATATTGCTTGGACACAATCTATCTCAAACCTCTACGAATGCTTTGAAAAAAACACTCATTATTTGGGATGACTAACCAAGATTAAAAAATATAGTACAACTGATGAGTTCATCTCTTCTCTCGAGCAAATCTCTATCCACACTGAAGGCATAAGTAATGTTTTTTCAGAGAATTCTTTATCAATGGTCCGAAAGAAGAGAAATGTTCATAATTCTTAATGGATTCTCCTACCACTTGGTTGGAAGCCTCTTAAAGATCTAGGGAATCCCAAAAGGTGGTGAATTATCAAATTAAAAAGGTGCCACTTATTCGTCGGCCTATCCCATTATTTCTCCCCCTAGAAATCTCTCTTTGTTACCTCCACCCCTCAAGATCCATAAGTTAACCCACACTGAAATTGAAGAGTTCCAACTCAAAGGTCTCTGCTACTATTGTGATGAGAAATATTTTCTTGAGCATAAATGTAAGGATAAAAAAGTCTTTATGGCCATTTCAAGGGAAATTTCATATGATGAATCTAAATCTATATCTCTAGCGACTCTTCCTCTACCCATTGAAGTCATTCCCCCATCTACTATATATCTCCTTGCATTCCTTGACTAGTATTTACCCCCCCCCCCAAAAAAAAACCCTCAAATTTATTGGCTACATCAAATATTACAAATTCATTGTCTTAATTGACAGTGGTAGCACCCATAACTTCATTCATCTATGTGTATCCCAAAAAATAAACTACTACATCTATGTTGTGAACAACTTACAAATAATGATTCCTAATGGAGGTTACATGAAATGTGGTGGTCGTTGTGAAAATATGAAGCTTCAAATGGGTGATTATTCCTTGAAACACACATGTTTTTCTATTGAAATTGGTGGTTGTGACAATATCTTGGGTGTTGAAGGGTTACATAAATTAGGTCCCATCACCTTGGATTTTTGTGAGGTTTACATGATTTTCAAGTAAGAGGGGCATTACTACACTTTCAAAGGAATCATAGTAAGTTCTCTAGATATCATCAACTCCCACCATATGGAAAATATTCTTAAAAAGGGGAATTCATGCATTGAGGCTCAATTCCATGCCATTCAACCCTTTGAGACACCCTCTCAACCCATCCATACTAACACATAGTTAGTCTTATACAAACACCAATCCATATTTGAATCTCCCCAAGGCTTGTCGCCCTCTTGAGGTGAGCATGATCATTCTAATTTGCTCGTACTAGGTATCCTCCTACCCAATGCACACCCATGTCACCCATGTGGATTAGGTATTAACTACTTGTTAATCATCAACTCTTTCACAATAGGTCCAATTGGGCCTTAGGTGTCTCTAAAGTGGGATATTTGGACCATATTATTAGTCATGATGGTGTACATGTGGATCCCTTCCATAGGCATGTTTGTTAAGAGAGATAAAAAGGACTCTTTGGCTCTAAATTTTGATGAAGTTGAAATAGTATAAAGGGAGTTATCCTCATATGACCAACACCCACACTCTGAGGAAACTAGGTCAGGAGGAAATAAACCTTTCTTGCTAACAAAGTATCTCGAAAAAGAACCCAAGGATATTGAAAGTGTGGTGAAGTTAGTCAAGGAATTGTCAAATGAAGTCGTAGATCTCAAAAATAATGTCGGCGAAGGATCTTCAAGACCTAGAAAATTTTGCTTGTTTTTTAAGTGGAACGATAACCCTCCCAGACCACGCAAAGCTCCTCAAGTCACATTAAATCTGTTGAAATATTGTAAATACAAAGAGTATTCTATTTATTATTGATGTATTATTCATTCGATCAATCCCTTGTTGCGGATTGATCATGTCGGGTATTGTAAATGACCAAATCCCCTTTTGTGGATTGGTCAAACCCTAATTGTAATAGGTTGAATGAGAAGTCGGCCCCCAGATTAATTAAATGTGGTTATAACCACCCAGAATGAGAAGTCAACCCTACTAGTGAAAAGACACTTCCATTCACACCTGCCAGATTGTATAAATAAGAGAGGCCAATGCCTCATTTGAATACACACTCACTTGTTCATCAGAGCGCAAGTTTGGAGCTGCAGTTGGAGAAGAAAGAAGAGAGAGAGAGGCGCATTCTTTGGAAAGGACTTTTTGTATTGTTTGAGTTATCTCTTGGCATTGTATTCGCTATCTATATTAAGGAATATTTTGTTGGGTTTTCTCCCCCATGAGGGTTTCCCAGGATAAATGTTATGTCTCTTGTGATTATGTATTTATAAGTGATCCTATATATGCTATGGTTATCTAGTAATTTGAAAAGAAACATAATAATAGCTTAAACCTTAACATGGTATCATAGCTAAGCTGAAGAGAGCATATTTCATAAGAAAAGGAGAAAAACATCATTGTTGTTGTACATGCAAATTAGGGATTTTTATTGAAGAAGAATTTCATCCCCAAAGCCATCTAGAAAAGTTCGCCCTTCGTCAAGGATCACTTTGGCATCCTCAGTGCAACTTTTCAGTGGCTATATCTTCCGAAAAGTGAAACCCTAGTTTTCACAAAGTACAAGAAAACCAGAAGTACTAGAGTACCAGAAGTACCAGAGTACCATAAGTACCAGAAAACTAAAAGCACGAGTCCAGAAATCTGCAGATCATGTTTGGAGAGGTAAAATTTGGATTTTCTGAAATCTAAACACACTAGGCTACTCACCTCAGCCAAGCGCACCTCCTGGTAAGTTCAAAATTCAATTCTGAGAATTTTCATTTTTTGGTCATTTTCCTAGCTCTGGGTAAAATACGTCTGCAAGCACTAATCTTGTTGACAAGCTAGAAGGTGTGGAAAACTTTTTTGTCTGGAAGTATAGGATTGGACTCATTATTGAAGAGAATGACCTAGCAATATTCATCAAAGAAGAAGTAACAGAACCCGTTGATGCTGCAAATAAAGCAAAACACCAAAAGGACATAATTAGGGCCAAACGAATCATTGTGGATTCTATCAAAGGTCACTTGATTCCTCAAGTGTCTTCAAAGAAGACTCCAAAATAAATGTTTGATGCCCTAACCAGGTTATATGAACATAAATCAGAAGATGAATCTAAGAAGTCAACTCAAGAATACAAGGATGCAGAAAGGAGAATCGATCCAGGGATATTTCTCCAGAATATCTCAATTCAAAGAAAACTATAAGAAATTGGAGATACTATAGAAGGAGATGAACTCGTAATGACAACCCTTAATGGTCTCACAAGACCGTGGGATGCATCCATCCAAACTATTTGTGCCAGAATGGAGAAACTAAAATTTGACTATCTTTGGGAAGAATGTATTCAAGAAGAATCAATAGTAGCTAATCAAGAAGCTTTACTATCAAGAGATGAATATCAAGCCCTAGCTACTCACACTAAAGGAGGAAGAAAGAAGTCTTACTTCCAGAAAGAAACTCATAAAGAGTTTCAAACCCAAAACAAATTCATACATAAAGAATCTCAACCAAAGAGATTCTAGAAGAAAGGACAAAGAAAAGAAAGAGACTTCTCATCTTACCAATGCTACCATTGTGACAAGATGGGACATATTGTGAGACATTGTCCAGCTAGACGAGAAGAATACAACAGGAAAAACAAGAGGCATCATGCCCATGTAATTGAAGATGAAGAGCCACCCATGATGATGATAAAAGAATGAATTGAAGACTATGTCTTAATCTCAGCCCTCTCAGGATCAATTTCACTTGGAGAGGACACTTGGCTCATTGACAATGGTGCTTCCCAGCACATGACAGGTCAAAGATATATTCTCTCTTTCCTTTCAGAAAAGAAGTTTTCTCATAAATTTACACTTGGAGATGATTATCAATACCCTATCAAGGGAGTAGGAGAATCAAACTACAAGCTTAATTCAAGGACTCCAATGAATATGAAGGATGTACTCTATGTACCAGGTTTGAAACAGAACCTACTCTCCATATAAGATTTAGAAAAGAAAGGCTTCATAATTGCCTTCATAGATGGAGAATTTATTATGTGGGCTAAAGGAAAAACCATGAAAGAAGCAATCATTATTGGAAAAGAAGAAGGTGGCTTGTATAAGCTAAAGGGTCACTCAGAAGCATCCATGACCCACGCCATTGAAAATCCATGTGAACTTTGGCATAGAATATTAGTCCACATAAACTACAAGGCATTACCATATGTATGCAAGGCAGTCATAGGTCTACCAAAACTCAAGGTTGACCATGAAGGTGTGTGCAATGGATGTGCACAAGGGAAGAACATCAAGAACCCTTTTCCAAAGAGAGACAGTAAAGCAGAAGGAGTCTTAGAACTCATTCACTCAGATGTGTGTGTCCCAATGCCATCATCCTCCATCAGTGGGTATGTATACTATGTATATTTTATTGATGATTATTCTCGTAAAACCTGGGTTTACCTTTCGAAATCAAAAGATGAAGTGTTCAGTAAATTCAAGGAATTCAAAGCCTTGATAGAGAATATTTCTGAAAGAACGATCAAGATACTCAGGAAAAATAATGGAGGAGAATACACCTCAAAAGAGTTTGTAAACTATTGCAAAGATGTCGAGATTAAGAGGGAGATCGCCACTCCTTACAATCCTCAACAAAATGGTGTAGCAGAAAGAAAGAACAAAACTATAATGGAAGCAGTGATGACCATGATCCATGATCAAGATCTTCCAATGTTCTTATGGGCAGAAGCAGAAAAAACAACAGTATATGTACAAAACCGATTGTCCCATAGTGCACTTGGGTTCAAGACCCCAGAAGAGATGTTCTTCGGAAAGAAGCTAGAAGTAATCCATCTCAAAATATTTGGTTGCCCAATATTTTTACATATTCCAAAAGAGAAGAGAAACAAGTTGGACCCTTCAGGAAAGAAGGGAATATTTGTTGGATATTGTGAGGTCTCCAAGGCCTTCAGAGTTTATATACCAAGTCACCATCATATTGAGATCAGCAAGGATATGACCTTTGATGAAAATGAAGCACTCAATAAATCCATAAGATGCCATCTTGAAGAAGTATACGAGGAGGAACATGTAGCTCCCAGAGTTACAAAACCAGTGAGGGAAGTCATAGCTTCCCTTGATGAGGAAATTCTAGAAGATCATGAAATAGTATAATTTCAAGAACCTCCCCAAACGACGATCTCCCACAAGAGAAAGCCTACTTGGGCTAGGGAGATTATTCAATATGGAGAGAAGTATGGTGTTCCTGAAGGAACCACGAGACAAGTGAAGAGACCTAAGCCATTCTCCAGTTATATGGATTTGATGTGTGATATATTAGAGAAGGAGCCTACCTTCTTTGAAGAATCCATTTAGAATAAAGAATGGGCAGATGCCATGAAAAAATAATACCAATCCATAATAAAGAATGATGTATGGAAAATAGTTCTCAGACCGAAGAGAAAGGATGTGGTATCTTCCAGATGGATTTTCAAAATAAAACATGTTGTTGATGGACGTATTGAGAAGTACAAAGCAAGGTTTGTATCGCGTGGATTTTATCAAAAGGAAGGAATTTACTATGAAGAGACATTTTCTCCTGTATCCAGATACAATTTTATTAGAACCATCATATCCCTTGTAGCTAAGATGAAGTGGAAGTTACACTAGATGGATGTAAAGACGACTTTCCTAAATGTTGTCATTGAAGAAGAAGTGTATATAGAACAACCTCAAGGATTTGAAGTTGAAGACAAGAAGACTCATGTTTGCAAGTTGAAGAAGGATTTGTATGGATTGAAGAAAGCTCCTAGAGCTTGGTTTGAAAGGATAGACAATTTTCTGACGAGATTGGGATTTACAGCCAAGAGTAAAGCTGATTATAACCTCTACTTCAAGGTTATGAATGATGAGCCAGTTATATTGTCGTTGTATGTAGATGACTTATTCTTAACTGGAGAAGAAAAACTCATTGAATGTAAGAAGAAGCTCATTGCATAATTTGAGATGAAAGGCCTTGGCCTAATGCATTATTTCTTAGGTCTTGAGGTATGGCAAAGCCCAGAGAGAATATTCCTTAACCAAGGGAAGTATGCAGTTGAAAGCTTGAAGAGATTTGATATGTTGGAGCGCAAGTCCATGAATACACCCATGGAAACCAAGTTGAAGCTCATGGTTGGCACTTCATTAGAATTGATTGATGCCACGTTGTATAGACAGATCATTGGATCGTTGATGTATCTAACAAACACTAGACCATATATTTTTTTTGTTGTGAACACTTTGAGTCAGTTTCTGGTAGAACCAAGACATGTTCGCCTAGTTGTTGCAAAACATTTGATGAGGTACCTTAAGGGTACATTAGATTGTGGTCTCAGTTATGATGGAGATAATGACTTCACACTGAGTGGGTACACTGATTCAGAATGTCTTGGAAGTGTCTCTGACAGGAAGAGAACTTCATGATGTTGTTTCAGTTTGGGGTCAGCCATGATCTCATGGAAAAGTAGGAATAAATCAAGCATTTCTCTCAGCATAGTGGAAGCATAATACATTGATGCATGTTCTGCCAGTTGTGAAGCCATATGGTTGTTGATAGGTCTATTCGACCTAGAGATGGAAGCAACCATGATCCTATGTGATAACCAAAGATGCATAAAGATGACAGAGAATCATGTATTTCATGACAAGACAAAACACATAGAGATCCGATATCATTACATCTGTGACATGGTGTAGAGAGGAGCCATAAAGCTCCAATATGTTAGCACGGATGAACATGTTGTTGATGTGTTGACCAAGCCTCTATCTTGTGTAAAGTTTGAGCACTTTCGAGATAATATTGGTATAGTCTGAAAGGAACTCCCTCGAAAGGGGGAGTAGTGTGATGTGCCAGCTTAATTGATGTGATGATGTTCCATCTTAATTGTTGTGATGATGTGCCATCTTAATTGTTGTGATGATGTGCCAGCTTAATTGTTGTGATGATGTTCCATCTTAATTGATGTGATGATGTGCCAGCTTAATTGTTGTGATGATGTTCCAACCTCGTTCTGTGATGATGTTCCAACCTCGTTCTGTGATGATGTGCCAGCCTCGTGCTGTGATGATGTGCCAGCCTTATGTTGTGATGATGTGACCAGCCTCGTGTTGTGATGATGATGTATTAGTTTTATATTAATCCATGTTGATGCAGATGATGATATCATTCCAACTCTCTGTTGGGAATAATGATATTGATGATGAGAAAAACTTTTGATGATTTATAGATACATCAGTCAGTGTTCCAAGATGTTGTTGATGATGTTGTTCTCTCTCTCTCTTGATGTTGTTGTAGAATACCCTTCTTGTTAAGGGGGAGTGTTGAAATATTGTAACTGCAAAGAGTATTCTATTTATTATTGATGTATTATTCATTATATCAATCTCCTGTTTCGGATTGATCATGTCGGGTATTGTAAATGACCAAATCCCCTTTTGTGGATTGGTCAAACCCTAATTGTAATAGGCTGAATGAGAATTCGGCCCCCAGATTAATTAAAGGTGGTTATAACCACCCAGAATGAGAAGTCAGCCCTGCCGGTGAAAATACACTTCCATTCACACCTACTAGATTGTATAAATAAGAGAGGCCAATGCCTCATTTGAACACACACTCACTTGTTCATCAGAGAGCAAGTTTGGAGCTTCAATTGGAGAAGAAAGAAGAGAGAGAAAGGCACATTATTTGGAGAGGACTTTCTGTATTGTTTGAGTTATCTCTTGGCATTGTATTGGCTATCTATATTAAGGAATTTTTTTTGGGTTGTCTCCTCCATGAGGGTTTCCCAGGATAAATGATATGTCTCTTGTGATTTTGTATTTCTCAGTGATTCTATCCATGCTATGGTTATCTAGTAATTTGAAAAGAAACCTAATAATAGCTTAAACCTTAACAAAACCTAGATAGCTTTGGTAAATATAATGTATGTTCATATCACCAACAAAATCATTCTGAGAAGTGTAACATCCCCAGCCACCAACCGACCAAGCAATGTCACTACTCAGACACTTTACTCAGCTCTGATGCCAATTTGTAACATCCCCAGCCTTCAACAGTGCCGGACAATGCTACCACATGGAAATACATACATACATAGATATATTTAACATGCATTTTATTCAAAATAAAACACATAACATAGTGTTATTTCTATCATATAGATTCAAATGTAATAGATAGTAATTCATATACGCAACGGGATACATGATAACATAAAAATTAATCACATTAATAATACTTATCTTTTCAGTTGGAGTAACACCACCAACTATGTGCAGACCTTCCACGAACCTCATAGCCTTAGACCACACTGCTCATCACTCTCAGTAGTAGGTCACCCCTGAGCTGGGACTAAGCTCCACTAGGCAAGGGAATCCTAGGATAGGCAAGGTCAATAGGAAGACACATAGTTTATGAGGAAGGATTCTCTCCCGAGAGCCTTCTTACACCCACTACTCACGGAATCCCATTCCCCACATGCATGTCCCACCCCAGGAGTATACACCTTCACTGTCACACAATCCATCAGATGCTTCACCTCCCTTTCATTGGGCTTCAACAATAGGCCAGACCAGAATTATCAGAACTCTGTAGCTGATGTTGGACTCTCTCTAGGAGAAATCCACTTCCCAGCAAACTCTCTCACCTGGAGAGGGTTGCTAACAGGCCTGACAACCTGCCTTTTCAACCACAACCACATCCCTCACCTACAGAGAGTGTTGTACACAGGCCTGACAACTTGCTTCTTCAAATTTGTTCCCACACAAGGAGGACAACAACAAGGCTCAGCAAGGAACAGATGACGGCAGCAAGCCACACTCAACCAAGGAATTGCATGGCCACAATAGCCAACTAGAAAATGGGTATGGACACCCAAAACGGTAACAATCATATGCTAAGACTCATCACTCTCAAGCGACTACCCAGGTGTGTCGGGTTCCACAGAAAACACGGGAAAGACCACAGATTATGGGTTTCAGAGATGCGTGAGGGTATGCTGGGGTCGATGATGGAGGTTTCTAGTTTAGACGGAGAATGGTAAAATGGAAGCACGAACCCCAACACGGTTTGATTCACAGATTACTGATTCCAAAGGTGTGTGAGGGAAAGAGGTTGATCATAAAGGTCCAACGGTTTCAGGCGAAGAATGGGGAAGTTTGACCAGCCAACCCCCAACACAGTTGATGCTTTAGCTTTTAACTACATGCACCCATGTCGACACTTGTCTTCCTGGAGTTGCATGCATTCCCTTTTTCACACGTGGCCTCTCCTGGGACTTAGGATAAAAACATGTCTTTCACAAAGCTTTGGAATAATGATAAATTAGTATTCTCAAGGACTTAAGCCCCTAAGCTTAGCCCCTCTTTCCAACCTTTCAACCCCCTTTCCCTTACCCCCCTTGTGGAAGCTTAGTCCCTCATCACTCTTTCTATGTGGTTGGTCTGCACACAACAATGTTTATATTTTATTAATGATCTGCATAATTACATATACAAAAATCAGGCTCCTGACCTTTAACACCTAGGCTCTCCAACCTAAATAAACACATAATCCCACCAGATTATATACACTTGGCTCACCACCCTATAAAAATGATTACAATTCATAATATAACTGGGGCACGTCCTTGGGTATTACAATCCTCTCCCCTTATTTTTGCATTGTCCTTAGTGCAACTCTTTACACAACATCAGCAATATTTCCAAAATCTTCAAAAAGATGTGGGTATTCTTCCCACATAGCATCCTCATGCTCACATGTCACGTCCTCGGGACAATACCAGGTCCACTAGACCTTTACAAGCCCTATGGCTTGATTCTGGAGCTGCTTGCTTTTCTGGTCCAATATGTGCACCGGATGCACTTGTAAGATGCCTTCTTGCTCCATCTGAATCACATTCCAATCAATAACATGATTAGCATCAGGTATATATTTATTAAGAAATGAAATATGAAACACATTATGTACAGTGATGGATGCAGGAAATGCAAGCATATATGAAACTGGCCCAATCCTTTCTAGGATTTCAAATGGCCCACAAAATCTGGCTGCCAACTTTGAACAGTTTCCCAGCCTCAGGGAACTTCTATTGGATTTCACTTTCAAGAAAACATGATCACCCACTTTAAACCCTCAGTGGGTTATGTTCTTATCAGCATAACTCTCCTGCCTGTCTTGGGCAGCCTTTAAATTCTGATTAATTTTTAGCAGTTTTTCTTCCATTTCCTTGAGCAACTCTCGCCCAACCACTACTCTATCAGCTGGATTATTCCATCTTACTAGAGTATTTCACTTTCTATCATAAAGTGATTCAAATGAGCTCATATTCAACGATGCTTGATACCCATTATTGTAGGCAAATTCTACCAAGTGTAGGTAGTCTTCCCATTTAGATGGTTTGTCCATCACATATATCCTTAGCATATATTTTATCACTTGGTTCACTCTCTTTGTCTTCCCATCAGACTCAGGATGATAAGCAGTACTGAAGTTCAAATTTGTTCTGAATCCTTTGAACAACCCTTTCCATAACTTTGAGGTAAATGTTGGGTCCCTATCAAACACAATTGTCTTGGGAATATCGTGCAATCATGTTATTTCCCTCATAAAAATATCAGCAACGTTAGCTACCTTATGAGTAGTCTTTAGTGGAATAGAATGGGCAGCTTTTGTAAGCTTGTCCACCACTACCATGATTGAATCATGCTTCTTGCTGGTCCTGGGAAATCCTGTGATGAAATCCATTGTCACTACCTACCACTTCCACTCAGGAATGGGTAAAGGTTGCAACAACCTTGTTGGGTGCCTATGCTCATCTTTAACCTTCTTGCACTCCATACATATAGCAATGTAATCTGCAATTTATTTCTTCATAGTTTGGCCAAAAGTAATGGATTTTGACTGATGCCATTGTTTTTTGATATCCAGGGTGCCCAGCATAAGGCACATTATGCATTTCCTTCAAAATTCTAATTCTCAATTCCTGAGAATTAGGTACATAAATTCTATTTTTGTACAAGATTGTTCCATCCACTTCCAATTTATAATCTTCCACTTTATGTAGCATCTTACCTTGTTGTATCTTTTCTACCAATTCCTTGTACTGCAAATCTTCATTTGTAGCTTCCAAAAATTTTCCTTTAATATTAGTTTGGTACATGCTAATGGTCGTAGCATGTAGTTCATGCACTCTCCTACTGAGTGCATCAACCACTTTGTTCAATTTTCCTTTGATATGCTTGATATAAAATTCATATTCACAAAGAAACTCCAACCACCTACTTTGCCTAGCATTCAAGGTTGGTTGATGAAACAAATACTTCAGACCATTGTGGTTTGTTCTCAAATCGAACCTCTTTCCCATGAGGTAATGCCTCCATTTCTTTAGAGAATTAACAATAGCTGCCAACTCCAAATCATGAGTGGCATAGTTATTTTCATGTTCTTTTAATTTTCTGGATTCATAACATATGACAAACCCATTCTGGGTGAGGACTCCTCCCAATCCATCTTCACATGCATCTGTGAAAACCATGTAATCCTCATTCATATCTACAATCCTCAGGATTGGAGCACTGGTTAACAACTACTTCAATCACTGGAAGCTTTTCTCACAATCTTTTGTCCACTGAAACTTATTCTCCTTCCTTTGCAAGGAAGTGATGGGGTGAGCTATCCTTGAGAATCCTGCAATGAACCTTTTGTAATAGCCAGCTAGACCCATAAAGGATCTAACTTCTATCACATTCTTTGGCACTAACCATTCTCTGATGGATTTTCTCTTCTTAGGTTCCACGGCTATCCCATCCTTTGAAATGATATGCCCCAAGTAATGGATTTGCTTTTGATAAAATGATCACTTTCTCAATTTGGCATAAATATGGTGCTCTCTTAACACCCGCAACACCATCATTAGATGTTGTTCATTCTCTTCCTCCGACTTGTAATACACCAGGATGTCATCCAAAAATACTATGACAAACTTTTCCAGATAGTCCTTGAATACACCATTCATTAAACACATAAAAACAACGGGTGCATTCGACAATCCAAATATCACCAATGTGAATTCATAGTGACCATACCTTGTTCTAAAGGCGGTCTTGTTGATGTCTTCATCCTTTAATCTTACCTGGTGATATACTGATCTAAGATATACTTTCAAAAATATATTAGCATCCTTCAACTGGTCAAAGAGATCATCGATCTGTGACAGAGGATACTTGTTCTTAACAGTCACTTTGTTTGACTGTTTGAAATCAATGCACAATCTCAATGTCCCATCCTTCTTCTTCACGAATAGGACTGGGGCACCCCAAGGTGACACACTAGGGTGTATATACCCCTTCTTAAGCATCTCTTCAAGTTGCAACTGCGGTTCTTTCAGGCCTGGCGTACTCATTTTGTAAGGATCTTTCGACACTGGAGCTGCTCCAGGCATCAGGTTTACAAAGAAGTCAATATATCTTTTCGGGGGTAGTCTTGGTACCTCCTGGAATACATCCTCAAACTCCTTTAATACCGCATGGTCTTCAATTTTGAGACCTCATCCTTAGATGCTTCCTCCATATGGGCTGCAAATAATTGATGGCCTTTCCTGTAGCACTTCTTCAGCTACATTGTTGAGATTTCTCTGATAGCAACTACTCTGGGAATTCCTTGGAATGTCCTCTGATTCCCTTCCTCATCCAGTCAAGTGAATTCCTTGTTACGACAATCTAATATGGTGTGGTTTTGGTCCAACCAATCCATACCAATTAGGCAATCATAAGAACCTAAAGGAAATATATTCAGGTCTACCTTAGTACTTAGTCCATTCATGTCCACTGGACATGACTTAACCAACTCAACAACCTTTCTCTTGGATCCTGTAACCATTTGCACCATCCAATATTTTCCATGCTTGCTTCTTGGCAAATGCAAACTTTCCACCATTCTAGGATCTACATAACTATGACTAGCTCTTGAGTCTATTAAAATAGTAAAGGCATGGTTGTTGATCATACCTTCCACTTCAATCATGTGCAACTGATATTGTTCTTATTTTTTGTCTAGGGAAACATAGATTCATTGTATTCTACTGCCCATGTCCTCCACTGTTTCAGCCTGCTAAACATTGTGGAAAACTCTCACTTTGTCATTTCTGTGGGAACAATCTTTATACCTATGGTTTCCTTTACAACCACAACATTCCATAGGTGGATTTCTTGGCATTTTCCCACCCACTTCACCCTTCCTAGGCTCTCTAACATATGGTTTTCCTTGAGCATTGTTCTTGAAAAAGGGTGGTTTAGTTCCCTTTTTCCTCTGATCCATTTTGAGATTCTTCATGTCTTCCCAAACCTTCCAGAAAGTAGGATTTTCATAATGCTTCTCATACAAGAATTTTTCTCTCCTTATAGTTTCTTCCATAGTCTTAGGGTCATCATACTGGATCTTGTCACCGATGGAAGGTGGCAGTCCACTTAGATACCTTTGAATTTTGGCAGTCTCATCTTTGATGAACAGAACATACTTCAATGACTCCAAGAACCTTCATTCGTATTCATCAATGGACATGTTGCCCAGATTGAGTTCAAATAACTCTTTCATCTTTCTGTCATAGTATATTTTAGTCAAGTATTTATTTTCAAAATACCTCTTGAATTCTTTCCAAGTAACATTTTTCTCTCTAATGTGTTGCACCTGCACAAGCTAATCCCACCACATGGATGCCTTTCCTTTCAATTGATACATTTCAATTCTTCCTTCTACATGAGAGGAATAATTCTGTAGTTGGAAATATTTCCTTATGCCAAGCAACAATGTTTCGGCATCTTCCTCCTTCTTTTGTTCTCCATCAAACGTAGGAGGCTTAATATTGTTCATTTATCCCTTTATTTCATCCACTCCAGATCTCCGATGTTTTCTAGTATGAGATGGGCTTGAACTACTGTGTGCTTCCTTATTGGAATGTTTCAGGGAGTGACGATGATTCCTATTAACGCTTCTTGATCTTCTTTTCTTCTTAGGGGGTCCATGACTCCCTATTTTTCTTGAATCACCCTCCTTATCCAACTTCTTTTCAATCCTTTCCAAGCTCTGCATCAACTTTAGGTTTAATTCACCCTCTTTTTCCTTAGCTTTCATGAGATTTATGTTATTATCTTGGTGAGCCTGGGCATCTTTCTGCAATCAAATAATGATTTTCATCATACGCTCTTCCTTATTTATCTCTTCTCCATGCCCATTGGATTTCAATCCTTCTACTCCTAAATGGACATCCATCCCTTTAGCTTCATTCTCTGAGCTGGAAGCATTATGTGCCTCCTCCATTCCTCTGCACTCAGTGTCAATTCGCTTCAGTCCTGACACTCATTGAACTCTGCAAACACAACATGAAGTCAACCAGAATTTGTCAGGCCATCATTCCTTAATAAATCCCACAAAATTCATAAACCAAATATGTTTTAAGAAACATTTAGATTTCATGAATTTTCTGAGATCTTCTCAGCTCTATAACAATTTCAAGCCTTAGCCCTTTTCTCTTAGCCCCAACCCCTGTGACTACAGGCTGTGACCAAGCGTTAGATCGATAGGCACTTAATCAGGACTTCAGGTTCCAAAGTATTTATAATACATCACAACAAACTCTCAAACTTCCAAATTAACGAAATCGTGAAGTAAGGTGGATCAATGGGCCACGTCTACCCAGCATCCAATGGCTGACTCTCATTGTGGAACTTATTTCATTAAATCTTCGGGACTTCGAAGCTTCGGGACTTCAGAGCTTCGGAACTTCGGGTTCTGGAAGCTTTCACGCTTGCTTCCTTCCAATATCGTGACTTTCGAACTTCCGACTTCTTTATCCTTCGAGCCCACATAGTACAGCTATCACCGAATAAGGCGATGTCATGTGGTATGCCTAGGAAGGTCCACGTCACCCAAGTGACACCATCCAATCCCACCACGTCTACCCTTTCACTTCGAAACTTTGGGTTTTGGGAGTTTGTGCATCAGCACATTCCCCTTCTCCTGATTTTCGTAGTTCTGAACTCTCCCTGTATAATCGATGATCCTTATCTCTCCCACCACCAATGGTCAAGATTCACTTTGTGATACCTTACTTCGGGAGTGTTCACCTCTCTTCACTTCCAATCTTTTGATTTTGCGAATTCTGAAGGGTTCTCGTGACTAACGCGTGTGTGACTTCTCAAGATCTAACGATCAATCTCTTCCCTCAGATCTATGGTGTAGATCTCGTATGGGACCTCGGAGCTTCGAACTTCGGAGTTTTGTGCCTTAGTGCACCCTACTTCTCTTGATTTCTAAACTCCAAAAGGCTTCCAAGATAACCCTCCTGCAACTTCTGCAGATCTGACAGTCGTAAAAGGGTTTCCCTTCCTTCCGAACCAATCCTACAACCCACATTACTTTACATCCCATTACCACTTCTATTGTGGTTTTACGATACCTCTACACCTCCTGATCTTTGTACACGACCAAGGTAACTTCTTGGCGCTCAGGAAGGTTTTGAGGTCCCAGATTAGTCTCTCCAGACACAATTCCCACCTGAAAACTCGATTCAAAGACCACTTATCCGGCCCATCCAATCTCAGCGTTGAAACCTTGGCTCTGATACCAATTTGTAACATCCACAGCCACCAAATGGCTAGTCAATGTCACTACTCAAACACTTTACTTAGCTCTGATACCAATTTGTAACATCCCCAACCTTCAACAGTGATAGAAAATGCTACCACACGGAAATACATACATACATAGATATATTTAGCATGCATTTTATTCGAAATCAAACACATAACACAACGTTATTGCTATCATACAGATTCAAATGTAATAGATAGTAATTGATATACGCAATGGGATACATGATAACATAAAAATTAATCACATTAATAATACTTATATTTTCAGCTGGAGTAACACCACCAACTACGTGCATACCTTCCATGAACCTCCCAGCCTTAGACCACACTGCTCATCACTCTCAGCAGTAGGTCGCCCCCAAGCTGGGACTAAGCTCCACCGGGCAAAGGAATCCTAGGCTAGGCAAGGTAAATGGGAAGACACATAGTTTATGAGGAATGATTCTCTCCCAGGATCCTTCTTACACCCACTACTCACAGCCTCTCATTCCCCTCATGCATGTCCCACCCCAGGAGTATACACCTTCACTGTCACACAATCCATCAGATGCTTCACCTCCCTTTCCTTAGGCTTCAACAATAGGCCGAACCAGAATTCTTTGAGATTCGTAGCTGGTGTTGGACTCTCTCTAGGAGAAAACCACTTCCCAACAAACTCTCACAACTGAAGAGAGATTCCCATAGGCCTGACAACATGCCTCTTCAACCACAACCACCTCCCTCACCTGGAGAGAGTGTTGCACACAGGCCTAACAACCTTCTTATTCAACTATGTTCCCGCACAAGGAGGAAAATAGAAAGGCTCAATAAGGAATAGACGACAACATCAAGCCACACTCAACCAAGGAACTGCGTGGCCACAACAGCTAACTAGAAAATGGGTATGGACACCCAAAATGGTAACAGTCGGATGCTAAGACTCAGCATGCTCAGGCGACTACCCAGGTGCATCAGGTTCCATAGAAGACACAGGACAACCCACAGATTATGGTTTTCAAAGATGTGTGAGGGTATGATGGGGTGGATTATGGAGGTTTCTAGTTCAGAAGGAGAATGGGAAAATGGAAGCACGAACCCCAACATGATTTGACTCGTAGATTATTGATTCCAGAGATGTGTGAGGGACAAAGGTTGATCACAAAGGTCTAACAATTTCAGATAGAGAATGGGGAAGAATGACCATCCAACCCCCAACACAGTTGACGCTTCAGCTTTTAACTGCATGTGCCCAAGTCGACACTTGTCTTCCTGGAGCTGCATGCATTCCCTTTTGCATGTGTTGCCTCTCCCAAGACTTAGGATAAAAACATGTAGGACTTAAGCCCCTAAGATTAGCCCCTCTTTCCAACCTTCCAGCCCCCTTTCCCTTACCCACCTTGTGGAATCTTAGGCCCCCATCACTCTTTCTTCGTGGTCGGTCTACACGCAACAATGTTTATATTTTATTAATGATATGCATAATTACATATACAAAAATCAGGCTCATGGCCTTTAACATCTAGGCTCTCCGGCCTAAATAAACACATAATCCCACCAACTTATATACACTTGGCTCACCAGCCTATAAACATGATTACAATTCATAATATAATTGGGGCACGTCCTTGGGGTATTACAAGAAGACATGTCCTCAGTGGTTAAATTCCATGACCTTGGTTATAAATCAGTTGTTAGATCAACAAAGTCTGAATGATGAACAACCAAGTGATGTAGCGAATGATGATATCACTAAGGAACCTCCCCCATATGTTGCTATGTTCCTTTGGGACTAGTGTATAGACTCATATGACAAGAAAATAGAATATTTTTTTGTAGAAAATACACCAGTAGTGAAGGTTGTCCCTAGAGATTACAACTTGCGTAGCAAAGGTCTAGTTCCTAATACTTCCTCTTCCCAAGAAACTAACATTCCACTTAGGAATATTACCCCTCCTATCACTAAACTGAAACCAAGTATATCAACCCAGACAAAAGACAAGAATAAAACTAATATGGTTTCTCTAGATAATAGCAACAAACCGAGTACATCCAATCCAATTGTAAACAATTCCAAATCCAACACTATTGCACCAATTAGCAAGACCAATGGCACAAAATCAAACCCAATAATAAGAAGACTAGAAAGGCAAGCTCTAGACTACAACGTCATAGAATATATGAAGAAAACAAAATCCAATATATCCATGTTTGATATATGATCATTACCACAACAACGTGATCTTTTGCATGATGCTTTTAAATATGATCATTCTCAAAAGAAAATCGTGGAAACTATTGACAATGTTCCTAAAACTATTCGAGCAAAAGAAATCCACCCTATGGAAATCGAGGTTGCCACAAATGCAGCAAGTATAGGCACTCACTCGAGATCTCAGGTACCTCCTTTCTTGGTTATGTATGAAATTTTCAATTTCAATGTACACAATTGCTTAGATGACTCTAGTGCCTCATCAAACATCATGCCTTATGTAGTCTATCAAAAGATAAACAGTTTCAAGCAGTTAACCAAAACAAGAATCATACAATTAGAAAGAACAAATGTCAAAGTGAAAGGAGAACTTAAGGATGTCTTAATTAGGCTTGCATATGATCCAAGAGTATATCAAGTTATTGATATTGTTGTGATTGATATATCTGAAAGTTATGGTTTTTTGTTAAGCAGAGACTGGTTGGCTAAACTTCAAGGATATTTTTCAACTAATTTGTCCCATCTGTGGCTTTCTTATAAAGGTAAATCAAACCATATCTGTGTAGACATCGAATCTCACATGAAGCACATGGTAACTGAGTTGGAAGGTAAAAATGAACCCATCAGATTTTCTCACACCATTTTAGGTAATTATTTTTTGGAAACTAATCATGGTTGCTATGAAGCACAAACATCAGAAATACAACCAAATTTACAATCAAAACTCCTTCCACAAACACATAGTAGTGCATGTACCATATTGACTAACTTAGGTTTTAGCACAACTTACAAAACTAAGATTTCTAACATGTGGTCCATGTTCTTTGATGGATCCAAGTCACTAGAAGGAGCCAAGGAAGGATGTGTATTGATCAATTTTGAACAACTTAATATGCCCATATCATGTCACTTATAATTTGAATGCACCATTAACACTGCAAAATATGAAGCCTTAGTCCAGGCTTTGAAAAAGGCCATCAACCTTAAGGTGAAGTGCCTCAAAGTATTTGATGATTCAGAAATAATCATTTGACAGGTAAGAAATGTCATTCATTGCATGTCATTGCATCTAAAAGCATATCAACAAGAGGTATGGCATCTTCTCTACTCTTTCAATGCATTCAATATTACTTTTATACATTGTAATCAAAATATTGACGTAGATATATTGGACAACGCAACATCTAGGTTCATGCCTCCTAATGATGTTTTTTCTGTTGAAATGATTTTAAGGCCTTCAATACTAGATAACATCATGAATTGGTGAGTATTATTTAATGATACTCAAATTATCAATTTCCTCGCTAGCTCAAATGCATTCCAACATCATGTAATTAGCGATGAAACTCATCAACAAGATCTTCATAATTATTAGGAAGAGATAAGCAAAGAAAAAGAAAGTTGCATCCCGAAGAATGTACTAACACTAAAGAAGTTATTTGACTTACAAACTAATTTTAAAATAACTATTGATCCAAAGACAAATATTTCAACCATGATGCATTTTCTGGTCAATCTAGGGACCTCTGTGTTGATATTATGGTAGCTTCAGGAGGTATGAACCTCTATTGTGGCCTTTGACAATATTAGAATGTTCTGGAAGGAAGAAAAGAAATGAAAGCAACCCTAGACAAGATGTCGGCTAGAGAAAGATAATTAATATGAATTAATTAGTACCCAGAGAGAGAATTCGACCCATGTAGTTAGCCAGGTTTACTATAAATACAGGGTGCCAGTCTCTCATTTGACACACTTCTCAGAATTGCAGAGAGCTACTTCTGTGCAGTGCAGACCAACAGTTTTGTGCGCAAGTCCTCGGGAAGGTGTTGGGCCATTTTTTGAGTGTGACTGTCTGATCATCTTGATTACTTCTTTCTTGGTGCATTAGCCTTGCTTGACTATTGGATTGCTACCAGGATTCTTCTCTTTTTCAAAGTCAAGGTGCTCAGAGGGTGGCTTAATCCTATGGTTGGGTGACAAGGGTATTGTCAATGGTAAAATGAGCACAATCCTTCATATTCTAACAGGTTATGGTCCCACACCTCCTTCATTCAGTCTAACCACTGGAAGGAAGCATAACCATTATGATATTGAGCTCGTTGAGGAACTGTCACTAGGGTTACTAGTAGGAGCAGCTTCCAAGACACTACCACTAGGGTTACTAGCAGAAGCAGTTGCAAAAACCCTAAATCTCAGATCTGACACCTTGTGATGGAGCATCTCGCTCAAGGATAAGATATTCAGATACACCCTAGTTCAGTGCACCTTTTGGGTCTCTCAGAAGACAGAAACATCAAAGTTGAAGTTTTGGTTCAAGGCATGACCAACTACCAGTCAACCAAAGACATGAATGAAACAATCAATCTTCTACACTACTCAACACTCACTGGAATGATTGAAGATGACATGTGGATAATCAATAGTGGATCTTCTAGGCACATGACGGGAGATCAAGCCAGACTCTCAAACCTAAATGAGAAGAAGACATCATAGAAGCTAAATCTTGGAGACAAAATCACTTACCCAGTCGAAGGATTTGGACAAGCCTTTGTCAAGTTGAAATCAGGTAACAATGTTCACTTAAGCAATGTTTTATATGTTCCTGGTTTAGAAAAGAATCTTGTATCGATATCTTGCCTGGAAGAAAAAGGAAACAGAATAGCTTTCGTGGATGGAAAAGTATTATCATGTCATAAAGACTCCAGCATAGAGAATGTTAGGGTTATTGGAAGTCGTGAAGGAAATTTGTACAGACTACTAGAACAAAAAAGAAGCTCTCGTACATGACAAAGTCAACCCTAATGAACTTTGGCATAGAAGGTATGCTCATATTAATTATCAAGCATTACCCTCTCTCAAAAGAATGGTTGAAGGAATACCAAAATTGAAATCTACACATGAAGGAATTTGTAAAGGATGTGCCCTTGGGAAGAATATCAAGAAACCATTCCCAATCAGCAACAACAGATCTAAAGAGATCCTAGATCTAATACACTCAGATGTTTGTGGTCCGATGCCATTCAGATATTTAGGAGGATCTCTTTACTACGTAATCTTCATAGACGATTATTCAATAAATACTTGGCTATATCTACTGAAGACAAAATATGAAGTATTCAGCAAATTCCAAGAATTCAAAGTAGAAATAGAAAACCTCACGAACAAGAATATCAAGACATTCAGAACAGATAATGGAGGAGAATACACCTTGAAGGAATTCGTTGCATTCTACAAATCGGCATGGATTAGGAGGGAGTTGACTGCTCCTCATAATCCTCAACAAAATGGTGTAGCGGAAAGAAAGAACAAATCCATAGAAGAAACTATTGAAGAAGAAGAGATTGAATAACCTAATGAAGAAAGCACAAAAAATGAAAATGACAAAAAGGAACAACCTGATCATCCTATGGAACCATGTGAAAACATTGATTCAGATATCATACCTAAAACCAAGAAACGACCATCTTGGCTTGAAGCCACCTTACAAACGCAAAAAGATTCAAGGTTCCAGAAGGAACATTCAGAAAGAGTAAAAGACCTAAAATATTCTCATGTTATGCAGCATACATCACGAAACTTCTAGATGAAGAACCTACCACATTTGAAGAAGCAGTTCAAAAGGGACAATGGAAAGAAGCTATGACGGAAGAACATCAATCCATTATGAAATATGAGGTATGGGAAATCATACCTAGACCTAAAGAAAAATCAGTGGTAAATTCAAAATGGGTATACAATATCAAACAAGTAGCAGACGGAAGCGTGGATAAATAAAAGGCAAGATTCGTAGCCAGAGGGTTCTCCCATAAGGAGGGAGAAGATTATGACGAAACCTTTTCTCTGGTGGCTAGATATACTTCCATCAGAGCTACCATATCTCTTGCCACTTCCATGGGATGGAACTTACATCTGATGGATGTAAAGACAACTTTCCTCAATGGAACTATTGAAGAAGAAGTATGTATAGAAAAACCTCAAGGGTTTGAGGTACATTCCAAAGACACTCACGTGTACAGATTAAAGAAAGCTTTATATGGACTCAAGAAAGCTCCAAGGGCTTGGTATGCCAGAATGGATAGCTATCTAAGAAGACTTGGTTTCTCTAAGAGTCATTCAGATCCAAACCTTTACTACAAAGTCATGGACAATGCACCTATAATTATACTACTATATGTTGACGATCTATTCATAATAGGTGAAGAGTCTCTCATCATCCAGTGCAAGAAGGAATTGGCTTCTGAATTTGATATGAAATATCTAGGTCTCATGCATTATTACTTGGGACTAGAAGAATGGCAGAAGCATGGTGAAGTATTCCTTAGACAAGGAAAGTACGCAATAAAGATCCTTCATAAGTTTGGAATGATGGATTGTAAGTCCATGGACACTCCTATGAATGCTGATATAAGAAAAGTGAAAGATCTAGATTCTGATCTAGTAGATCCATCTCTATGTCCACAACTAATTGGGTCATTGATGTATTTGGTAAATACTCAGCTAGACATTTTCTTTGTCATGAATACACTAAGCCAGTTCCAGGTGGAACCAAGACATGATCATTGGATAACTGCAAATCATGTCCTAAGATATGTTCGTGGGACAATAAATTATGGCTTAAGATATACCACATCCAGTGATATACAACTTCATGGATTCACAGACTCAGATTGGTTAGGAAGTGAAAAAGATAGAAAGAGAACTTCAGGTATGTGTTTCATCTTGGGCTCCACTATGATATCTTGGGACAGCAGAAAACAAAAGTTTTTCACTCTCAGCACAGCAAAAGTAGAGTATATCACAGCATGTGAAGCATGCACAGAAGCAATATGGCTAAGGAAGTTAATCTCTTATTTATTTGATCAGACTCTAGAATAGACCATACTACATTGTGATAATTAGAGTTGTATAAGATTATCAGAACATCCCATGTTTCATGAAAGGTTGAAACACATTGAGATCCAATACTATTTTATTCGATATAAAGTCCAGGAAGGAGAGGTAAATCTCAAGTATATCCCCACACTTGAGCAAACAACAGACATCCTGACAAAGCCTCTATCCATAATAAATTTTTCATATTTCCGAGAGAAGATGGGGATCGTGGAAATAACTCCCTTAGATGAAAGGGAAGAAATGACTCTCCAGGTTGGGAGAGAGCACTAAAAATATTATTGAAGACATTTATTTTCGAGATTGAAAAATATTCCAGCTTGGGAAGATTCTTTCATATTCGGAAAGTGGATTGAGATTTCTGACACAGTGATTTCCCATTGTGGTTAACATGGGAAATGGTCCAGATTGTTGATGTATCATAGACAACAGCTTCCCATTTTGGTTAACATGGGGAGTGGTCTAGGGCAATCTCTCTTCTTGAGGCTTAATCAAAAAGACCGGCCCACCTCGTCGGACAGCGATTTCTCATTGTGGTTAGCATAAGGAATGGTCTGTTTTTGGAGGTTGAAACAAGACAGTCTTTTCCTCTTGTGGTTAACAGAGGAAATGGTTCAGAAAATCATTCCTTAGGGTGTATTCATTCTCTCCAGGTTATAATTTGTTTAGTGTCGGAGGAATGGCCCAAGGTGGGGAATGGTCCAGGCTCAGCAATCAGGGACAGGCATTCCTTAGAGAAGATTCATTCTCTCCAGGTTACACTTTGTTTAGTGTCGGAGGAATGGTCCAGGCTTAGAAATCAGAATAATCATTCTTCCTTGTTTGAGAAGAATAGGGAAGATAGCCCATCGTTTATGTTTTACTCTGAGGGAAGATATTCTTTCAAAATATCACAAATGTGAGTGAAACATTGGCCCAGATGATCCAGTTTATTTTTACAATATTTTCTGTGTAGGTTGGGATCAGATGATTGTTATGGAGACTACCTATCTCCAGACAGCATAGATATACTATTGTGGTGGATTTGTTCCACTGTTTGTGACTATGTGTCACAGTTTGAGTAGTTGCATACTACCTTGGATAAACACAAGTGTGTTCTATCAATTGATATTGTACTAGTTGTCATGGGAGATTATCCAGTTGGATAATAATGACGATGCTCATGATACTACCAATTGAATGGTTTTTTTGTGCTAAGTACCATACCTCCCTAGCTAGGAGGGAGTGTTGATATTATGGTAGCTTTGGGAGGTATGAACCTCTATTGTGACCTTTGACAAGATTAGAATGTTTCGGAAGGAAGCAAAGAAATGAAAGTAACCCTAGACAAGATGTCGGTTGGAGAAAGATAATTAATATGAATTAATTAGTATCCAGAGAGAGAAGTCAACCCAGGCAGTTAGCTAGGTTTATTATAACTACAGGGCGCCAATCTCTCATTTGACACACTTCTCAGACTTGCAGAGAGCTGCTTCTGCGCACTACAGTCCAACAGTTTTGTGCGCAAGTCTTGGGGAAGGTGTTGTGCCAATTTTTGAGTGTCGTTATCTGATCAACTTGATTACTTCTTTCTTTGTGCATTATCCTTGCTTGGCTATTGGATTGCTACCAGGATTCTTCTCTTTGTCAAATTCAAGGTGCTCAGAGGGTGGATTTTGGTAAGCCCTAATATTGGCTCATTACCCCTTAATTGGGGCATATTAAATTAGTAATGTTATTTAATTTATGTCGGATTTATTCCATTAGTTGTAATTATACATCCTAGTCCCCTATATATACCAAGGAGACATTTTCATTTGGAATCATCTTGTACTTGAACATTTAAGTGGGGTAAAAGGAGGTGCCCCCTTGAAGAGGCTTATTATCTGAAATTATATCGTTTTCAAGGCATTGAATACTTTTTCTGAGGTTTTTCTATGCTATATTGATATTTGGTTCCTAACATATGGTATCAGAGCTCAAGGTCTTGGGGTTTCGTTGCTACATATGAGACACCTTGGAATTTTTGCTATAACTTGTTTTCTACAATGTTTCAAAAGGAATGGCTTGGAAGATATTTAGTAGATGGATCAAGGTACGTTGGGTTAAAATTTCAGCTCCTAAGGCCTTATACTTTCGGAGATATAACCTGTACAAGATAGGGTTCTGGAATCATCCTAAAATGAGTCATTGCGAAATTTTTGCTATAAAAATTTCCTGTAACATTTCAGACTCTGAACACTAGAGGATATTCACAGAAATTAGTAAGGTATCTGTGGTAAAAATTTCAGCTTCTGGGTCATCTTAAATTTGTAGATACACCCTGTGTAAGATAGGGTATCTGACTAGTCATATTAACTAGTCTCAAGAAGGTGTTCCAGGTAAAAAAATAATAACTTCTTCCTAGAGTATCCAAATTGAGTGGGACTGGTTTCATTGGATCGTGGACAATCTGTAGTATTTTGGGTACAATTTTAAGAATTTTATATCAATTGTTTTGTGCAGGGCACGCTATACAAGTGAGATCTCCTGGAAAGTCCAAAAATCAACAAGTTGTGGGGAAATTACCATAAATTCCACTTGGAACATCCAATTTTGATCAGACCTATGACATTGCAGAGAAGAAATATCAAAGAACTACATAAAATAAAGTTTCATACCCATAAGGGAAAAAACTTGGGAGATACAATAGAAGAAAGATTGTCTAGCAAAACCACCTCAAAATCAAGGTTCAAAAGTGATACTTGGCCAACATGCCGCCCAAAAAGGGAAATTCTACACCAAATAAGCCTCCATACAATCCTACTTGGACTCTTGATGAAGGTGAAGAAATGCGTAGGGACATAAATGATTTACAAACGAATATAGTAACAAAATATTAACTACAAGAGATGGAAGCTAAGTTGGAGGCAAAGATGGATGATTTAAAAAAGGAGATCATGGAAGTGTTGAAAATTTTCGTAACAGAGAAGACACCTGATAGTGAAAATGCATCCCATGAAATTCATGATGAGGACACAAGGAAGGTGAATCCAAAAAGGAGAAACTCCAACTTTGGGTTGAAGACCAACCACGTTCCTAAGATCGATATGAGGAAGTTTGATGGCAAGGACCCAATCACATGGATACTTTAGATGGAGCAATTCTTTGATCTACATAATGTGCCACATACACAAAAGGTA
>ML791770.1:38775-53890 GCA_009831015.1 Picea engelmannii | reverse complement strand
ATACCATCTTGTAGATATTCAAAGGCTTCTCCTAGTGTGTCTCCATTTGTTGTGCCATACACTACAACCCTCTATTTTCCTATAAACGGTTTACAAAATCCTTCTAGGGAAATGGAGCCCCTTGTATTTCCCTACCTTGAAGACTCTTCAACTTGCATATTCGCAATAGATTCTTCCCTTTTCTATAAAAACATGTTCTTCAAGCTCCTTTTTTAACTAAGTTGTTTTTTTCAAATTGGAACACTTTAGAAAAGTTTGGGGTAAAATCTTGTTTTTCAGATAATTTAGTGAAAAATCCTTCGGTGTACATCGGAGGAGTTACCACAAACTCCTCCGATGAACATCAGAGGAGTCTCATCCAACTTCGTCGATAGAAAAGGAACAACCTCACAACCTGGCCCTTTGACAAGTCTTCATTGCAAAAAGATGTTGCCAACTCCTCCGATGTATCAGAGGATTTCATATTAACTCCTATGATACATCGAAGGAGTTCTTTTCATCCCTTCTAATGAACTATGGCCTACTTAGTGGCAAGTCTTATGATATACATCAAAGGACTTCCCACGAAGTCCACCAATGTACATTGGCAGACTTTCCATCAACTTCACTGATCTAAAACTTCCCACCCACTACATTTATTTCTATAATCGCCAAAGTTATAAAGAATCCTTCGACCCTCATTCTCATTATTTCATTGAGCACCAAGGAAAAATATTAATTCCCGGGAGAGAAGAAACTGAGCTCTAAGCTCCTCTCTCTCAATCGATCTTCACATTTCATGTGTCAATCGAAATAACAGGTATGCCTCCAGTGCTTAACCTCTAAATTTTTCTAAGGTTAGGGTTTTTCATGTTGTTTTAAATCATGAGGTCGTGGGATTTAACTCTATCAAGCTATCCCGTAAAACCATACCCCCTCTATCTATTAATCTTCAAGTGCTTTTGGTCCTTTTGACTTCCCTTTTCTCCCTAACCTTTACCCTCCTAGTGCCCATGTCCCACCAGAGTCCAAGGATGTCAGAAGGAATCAGTGATGCTTGCATAGCCCTATCCCTAAGCCAAACTTTCCAACTTTGTTTCCTTCTCAAAAAAAAAATGCGGCTTCAACATTGATTGAAGGATTATCCACAAAATGAAATCTTGAAATCCCTCAACAAAATATTTCGAGTCCAGACTTGGATTACCTTGCAATACGACTTAGCGTGAAGCGATACAACTTCCTTCATTTTCAGGGAATGTCAGATGAAATATTTCCTCCCAATCGGAAACATTCCCTCCAATTCTATTGATAACTATCGGCATAGTATACATAACCTTTCCCCGATGCACCAAGATACTCATCGCCAAATTAACACTAACCTCTATGATTAACTGCGGGGAAGTTCGCCCCAACTTCTCTGATTTACATAAGCTTATCAGAGCATTTTTTACAATCTCCCTCGATATACTCAAAGGCTCATCACCAACCTTCACATCAACTGAGTCAATGTAGGATAATAATATCATATTCTTTCATACTAACTTTGTCGATGACTTTCGAAGAACTTGACACTAACTCTTTCGATAGTAATCGGAGCGATTCATAATAATTTCTTCACTTTTGACTTTTGAGCATCTTTGTTTGCCATTCTCTTCTGTAACTTCCACCAATTTTCTCACCATACTTGCTATCATGATTTCATCATCAGATGATGATCTTCCACCAAGGACCAGCTCAAGCGAATCCTTGGGTATTTTAATATACTAAGATAGATTAAATTTTATGATTTTGTCTTTTTATATTGATTCCATCTTTTCTTCAGAAGATCAGATATGTCACTGAGAAAGAAAATGACTAGCAAAGAACTAGCCACCAAGGGATCTAAAAGTGGCCAACATATTGAAGATGAACCTGCCACCCCAGGGACCATGTATGATGACACCATTAGGCTCCTAGAGAAGGAAGGGAATGCACTAAAATGGAGAGACATGTACCAAATGTCCAAGAAGCAGAACTTCTCCACTGATGTCGAGGATTAATATGAATTAAGGATCTTCAAGAACATTAGAAGATATGGAATATTGAGAGTGGAAACCATGTTTTTTTATTCCATTGTGTTGATGCCATCACTTGGATCCTAAAGAACATATATTTGAGGAACAAATATGTTTGTAACTCCAAAAAGTAACCCATAGCATCGTTTCGGCCTGAATACCTAGAAAAATTATATCACTTTGAGAAAGGGACTAAGAATTTGTACAACAAGCTTCTCGATGAGTTTGAATACACAGCCAAGGAGCTATTCCCCAAATGGTACAAGTCAGACAAACAGTTCAAACATAGACCCAAGGGAGGTTACCCCACAACTGCACTAACGAGGCCTTATCAGTACATGGTATCCATGTTATGCAGGCTATAGAAGGAGACAGACGCCTCCTAGTTCTCTCTGTCATACATGCCACTGATTTATTACTACACAGACAAAGGATTTTCATTCAACTAGGATGACATCTTGTCGACCAACCTGAAAAACTCCATAACTATGATTATAGAATCTCATCCAAGAACTATGGAATTTCCACATGTCTTCCTACCTCTTGGACATTATGTGCATCTCCCACCAATACCCAAATATGGGGTGGAAATGGCAACCATCAGATGAATCCATTCACATATACTGCAAAGTGCTCTGGGAGCACAGATATAGGACGGAATATCAAAAGATTTGTGAACACTTTTTGGATTGTATGTACGAGTTTATATATTGCACACCGGCCCCAGCATGACTGATGAAGCGATAGTTGTCATAAATAGGATTGGGTATTGGTACCTTATGGAGCATGGGACCTTTATCAGGGTGTACAACACCACGAAATCCCCCCATCGCCTCCCTCGTTTTGTACAAGAAAAACTAGTACTCCAGGAGGTGGCATACCATACAGTGATCCATGGAGTAGGGGGAATGTTATATTGAGGCAAGAAATATGGCCACCACTCCCACTATATGTTGGGATATACTTTATTTTCAAACACCAAGAAATAACAAGAAGAATTAAATATCTTTCTCTTGTGTCACTTTGGAGAGGATAGGTTCAGGAGACACGACCCAAAGGGAGTCATAAAACATCATTTCAATAAGGTAGTCTTACCTTGGGAATATACAACATATGTCTGGGAGGAAGAGGAGGTACATCGCGGTGTAATAACTTACGATGAAGTCACCTTCAAGAGATGAGGAAAGCCCTTAGAGAGGATTACAAATGAAGATAAAGCAGGAGAAGAAGTTAGAAACAAGGAAGAGGAGAAGGTAGCAGGAAAGACATCTCCCATTTCCACTTCTGCACATTCAGGATCAGCGAAAGAAGTAGAGACACTAGCAGATAAAAAAAAGGATAAAGAAAGAGAAGGTTCACAAGAAAAAGAACGATGTCACTGAGAAAAAGAGGAAAATCACTAAAGAAGCCAAAGCCAAAGTTAAAACAGAAGCCACAACAAAATCAGTTGCCTAAAAAGAATTCAACCAAAGGGAAGTAGCAGAAAAATTCTTAACAACAGTTTCAACGAAAGAAACAATAGTAGAAATGAAAGAAACAACAGAGAAGGAAGCTAAGGAAGCTGCAGATAAAGCGACAGAAGAAGAGAAGAGAAAGAAAAATGAAGAGACTAGGAATAGTGAGACAGTCCCAATGGACATTGATATCCCTGAAATATCATCAGTCGGTGCTAGCGGACTAAGTTTGGGACTCGATACTCCATTTAGGCCATATGACATACCCAACCTAAGGAAGTTCGTATATGACAGAGCATCATGAAGAATCGTGCAAGAAAAAGAGAAGAAATTTCATGTAACAAGGGGAAACCCAATATCAATCATTACACATATGCTCGTGATGGAACATGTCAGCAAAGATCCAGTAGCCATAGCCTCAGCTAGATTCTCTTTTTGGAATACCACAGAAGAAAATGTCCGAAATCTATGCCAAAATAACTTGGAACGTGAAGCAAGGATAAAAGAGCTTGAGGAAAATCTCTGGCAGGTAAAGATAAACGAGGGAATCCTCCATAATTTCAAGGCAAGTACGGAAAAGGTTAGGATCAAACTAGAAGAAGAAATTATCGACATGTATGTGCACCTACACATGTTCCAGGACTTAGTTTTCATTACCATAAACTAGCATAGCATTGTGAAAACCAAGCTAACACAATTCAATATTATCTAGGAGGGAATGAATAATATTGATACGTGGATTGCATAAAACCCAAATGCACCTGCAAAACTATATCATATGTCACCTAGAGAAATAAAAATTGACACCTATGCACTAGACCATTATCACCAAATGGGACAAAAGCTAGACAAACAAACAACTAGCTCAATAGAAATTTGTTTATGCATTCACAAAGCAGCGCAAGAGCTACTCAAGTTGTGATTATTTCCCCAGCTAGAGGAGCTTGGAAAAAATATTATAATAGAGGAACTGTTCAACAAGGTACAAGATAGCACGAGTCATCGATGAAGAGTCATTGAGGCAGACACCATAATAAAAAAGTACCTAATAGAACGACACCTCATTTAGTCGACAAAGGTCCATACTATGGTTCAGGGATGTGTGGCTACACTATCAAAGTATATGCAGACCCTCGATGACAACATAGCATTGCACACTGCTACTATAGAAGAAATGGAATCCATAGACTCGTATCTTTACATGATCAGATGGAAATCTAGGTAGCATACCTCTGGGACAAGAATCCATAAAAAGACAAAATAGCAAATTCGAAATTGCTATTACCTGCTCTTTATTTTGCCTTTTCTAAACTACTCCCAATTTTGTCTTTTCTTTGTACACTTGTCATAAAAAAAAATAAGGAGATGAACAGTTTTGTAACTTATTTAAAGGAATACAAAGAGTCACAAGATAGTTAGAAAAAAAAAGAATATAAATAGAAGAAGAGATCCATTTTGAAGGGGCTCTTCAAGCATTATATAAACTCAAGAACTAATTCAAGGACATATACTATGTTTATTAATATTGAGAAGCCCTTAGGGCCAATTTTTGAAAGGGACAAGAACTTGTGTGTGTGGTTGATTTTGTTGTGAAATTTTTCAAGTAGAATGTATGTTGATCACATGGACTATAAGAACAATGTTTGTTGATAAACTAATCTGATGCACACAATGTTATGTTACAATACTGTTATTCTTTCTTATATTTTCAAGTCCTGAGCTCATGAGTTGTTATTGTATACAAAAATATAATTTAGACTTCTTTGGTTATATGTATGTATGCTCATGTTTATAACTTTGCACCTTCATTTCAACTATCTATGTGGGGTTCCTAGAATATTTTAGTTTCATTTACAAGTCATTTGGTTATTATAGTTTTCTCCTGGCTAGGATAGGTTAGGATAGATTAGTAGTAGATTAGATTTATTTTAATACATAGTCTTCATCTACATCTTAGCGTTGCATAACCATTCATTCCCACCCTCATAACCAACTATGGTAGTTGGGCCAAATTCTGGATGGGTCTCCAAACCAAATGGTACATAGTTTGATTGGGGTCGTGTACCGAGGAGTAACCCTCACTGTTGTAGGGAGAATCTTCCCCCGTCAATAGTTGATCATGATCATTGTATTTCGCTCATACTAGGTAGCCTCCCACTCAATGCATTCCCATGTCACCCGTGTGGATCAGGTATCAACTACTTTTTAATCAAAAACTCTTTCTTAATAGGTCCAATTGTGTCTTTGGCGTCTCTGAAGTGGAATATTTGATCCATATTATTAGTCATGATGGTGTACATGTGGATCCAAAGAAAAATGAAGTGATGAAGGATTGACCCCATCCCAAAATTCTTAAAATTTTAAGAGGTTTTCTTAGTCTCATTGGTTATTATAGAAAGTTTGTAAGGAACTATGGTAAGATTATAGCTCCCCTCACAACCTTGCTTAAGATAAATTATTTTAGTTGTAATGATGTCACAAAATGGGCCTTCCAGGATTTGAAGAACGTTATGTGTACAACCCCAGTACTCGCTCTACAAAAATTCACTAAGACGTGTGTATTGGAATGTGACACCTTCAATAAATGCATCAAAGTAGTACTCATGCAAGAGGGAAAACCATTGGATTTTACCAACAAACAATTTTATGAGAGGCACTTGGGAAATCAACTTGTGAAACATAAATTGTGGCTATATTGCATGTTGTGGATATATGGCATCCATACCTGATTAGGAAATGTTTCCATATTAAAATATATCATCGCAGTTTGAAATACTTCGTGGAGAAGAGGATTTTGTCCCCTAAATAACATAAACCGGTCAACAAAATGTTGGAATATTACTATGAAATAATTTATAAGAAGGGAAAGGAGAATGTGGTAACAGATTCTCACTCTAAAAAATATAAAGAGGATGTGCCCCTCTTTCCACTTTCCTTCATACTCATAGATTGGTTGAATGACATTCACAAAGAGTGGTTAATTGATCTCAAGATTGCTTGCATGATATAACAACTTCAAATGGTTTATTTCCACTTTATTTATTTATATTTATTCTTTTCTTTTCCTTTTTTGACTTCATTTTATATAATTAGTTTAAATTTATTGTTGTTGTTGTTGTTGTTGTTGTTGTTGTTGTTGTTGTTGTTGTTGTTGTTGTTGTTGTTGTTGTTGTTGTTGTTGTTGTTGTTATTGTATATTGTGGGGCATTACAAGTTTCATATCTATTGTAATGTTAATAATTGAGTTTATATGTTGCAACCTTGAAGGACTTGGAACTGAGATGGTTTCCATCTCTTGAAGAAAATTAGATAACATTAATACATAAAGCACATCAGATGTTCCAATGGTCAACTCAACAAAACATATCTACAACTACAACGACTATAGTGATATGATGATCGATCGCACTACTATTCAAGTTTCATATCTATTACAAGGTTGTGGACTATACAATCAAAGCCCAATAATTGAATTTGTCTTGAATCCCAATAATTGAATTTGTCTTAGAGAAAATTATATAACATCGATATGTAAACCACCTTGGATATTCCAATGGTTAGCTCATCAGAACTTATCTACAACTACAAAGACTATAGTGAGATGATGTTTGACTGCATGGCTATTATTTTTGCAGTTTTAGTGTTTTAACTTGATATAAAAAAACACCAAGAAAATTCTTTAACTATTTTGACATGTAAACATAACTAGAACAACAAAGACACGCACCAAAACAAAATTCACCTTGGAAACCCATTGAGAGAAAACCAACAAGAAAATAAAGGACCATGCCTTTCATCTTTTATATTATAGATATTTTACAATACAAATCACAAATTTGTCCAAACTTGTTGCAAAGTTATGACACATTATTGTATTATATAGTCCTCTAGAGTATGCTACTCTCCCTCTATATTCTTTATTAGTTTCTCCTTCACATTCATTGTCATAATATGGAACAACACTATCAATTAAAGAAAAATAATTTGTTTCCCTACTTCTCCTAGGTTTTTATCCTTGAATCAAGGTTATTTTTAGCATTTCAAAACCCTCTTGGAATATCCATGGTGATTCTACAATCATATTTTGGATTACCATACATTATTATCTCTACATGTAGGGATTATGGTGTGTTGAGAGGGATACCACTTCAAACATAGAAAGAAAAATTGGATTGTTACCTTGTCAGGGACATAGCTTTTGCATAAATACTTATTTTGATGAAAATGAATGACTGTTGGAAAGATATAAATGTGTAAAATGTAACAAAGACCTCAAAAAATCATCTTCTTTGATTGATGGATTTTTAGTTCTAGTTAATTAGTTTGGTTTTCAGGATCTGACCTAAATTGGACCTTTTGGTCCCAAATCCTATATTCTCAATTCTAGAGCATGAATAAAGTTATATGGTAAATATGTAGATAAATTTTGGATCATACCTCCCCCTTTTGAGAGGAATTGTGTTTCCAAAAGATTTCATTTTTAAGAGATGAGGAAAAAATTCCTCATCTTTCTCCTTGGAGTACCATTTGTCTTTGGCCAGTAGATGACCCTTCAATCCCACCTTCCAAAGTTATTTTTGACCCCTCCTAGTTACTTTTATCTTGTTTTGTAAAAACATGTTCTCTGGTAATTTTCTTGTGCATCTAGTGTAGAGTCTTCTTTTGAAGGTAACACTTAGGCCTCTTCATCTTCATCGAGCATCGATGGATAATGGAATTGTAGGCACTATACATTTACTACTAAGTATATCCATAGACAAGGTGGAAGATTGAGTCTATAATTAAGCATTGTGTCCTACCTTATCCAATATTTTTAAAGATCTATATCTCAATGCTTTGATCTTCTTTATTGATCCTTGTAACATTTCCTTATTAAGGTAGAACCAAACTCTTTGAAGGTATTTTCAACCATGTACTAATCAGGTATGGTCTTCTCCTAATATTTTTTCAATCTCTCTTGAACTTCCAGGTGTATCTAAATTATCCTATCTATGAACTTCTCTTACTTGAATGAATCACTTGAGGCTAATTCCCATTTTTTAGTGTATCAATATACAATATTCAATGGAGATGGTGAAAAATATTCATAATATATTTCAAAAGGGGAGATACTAGCATAAGTGTATAAAAACATATTATACAATTATGTATGTATACTATATTTTCATCTCACGCCATTGGATGCTTTTGATTGTAACCTCTTAGAAGTTACACCAATTTCCTATTCACCACCTATTTCTACACATCCATCCATGGGTGAAAAGCGAAATATCTTTGCATATTAGCATCCAATTTCTCCAACAATAAAGTCCAAAATGTATTAAGAAATGTAGTGCCCTTATCATAAATGATGCTCCTTGGAATTATAGATTCCAACCATAACCTTTCAAAGAATAGTATTGTATATTATTTTCCTTTGTCGACTACCACATCCAAGTAGTCATGCCCCCTTATTATCCTCAAAAAAACCCTACCAAATTTTATGGATATACCTTTACATGTCCTTGTAAGGACTGTATAGTCCTTGCTTCCAATTACTAGGCTTTCTAGTAAAATATAAAGTACAACCTATGATAAGTTTCTCTACTTATTATTTCATATTGGGCTGATAAACATACCTTTGCAAGTTTCCAACAATCTTTTTAAAACCAAAATTCCCAACAAGCTTGGTGAAGGTATGAGCCTCTATTATTAGCTGTGTGTTTCCTTCATTTTTCACACAAATAATCCCCATGTTAGCACTCTGTAATTTGCCCAAGGATGTGGAGGCAGTCACAGAGGCAACATCAAAACTGCTTGGATTCAAGGATATAGCCCTCCAAGACTCGGAGAGGGATCTCTCTGTCATATTTAGATTTGTTTGAACATGGATCTTAGGCTAGTTATGAGGTGCAAATTTTTTTTTAGATTTGAGGTGTTTGGCTGAAGAACTGCTTTAGAATCCCATTGGGCTATGGGGTATGTGTTAGGTCTGAGATCGGATGCAGATCTATAAGATATGTTCATAGGGAAAGGTAATGCAAACGTTGGATCCTTTAAAAGTAAAGTGATGTAAAGCATAAAAAGGAAAGAAAAACAATTACAATAAAAAGGCAT
Source organism: Picea engelmannii (assembly GCA_009831015.1). Classification (NCBI taxonomy): domain Eukaryota; kingdom Viridiplantae; phylum Streptophyta; class Pinopsida; order Pinales; family Pinaceae; genus Picea; species Picea engelmannii. The sequence continues at coordinate 44,307 of ML791770.1, read as the reverse complement.
TTAAGAATTTCCTTATTGTAATATCAGAAGAAAACATTTAGATTTTTAAAAGCTCAACACAGAGTATCATAAATAGATTATGCGCTAAAACTCCTTTTAAAAATCAGAAAGAGAGTAACATAATGAGAATTGAGCAGAATCACATTCAATGAAAAAAGAAAACTTCACCAACATCAACACGCGGGAATCTTGTGGAAAAAGTCTCTTTTATTACTGGTAGATCTCTTCAAAATAGATTATAGATCATCGCTTCCTTCGGCACGAGGATCAACTCTTTTACCTTAAAATTACATGAATAAATAGGAGAGATCACCCCTCAAGCTTAGGAAGTCATATTCAACCACCTCGGCCAAAAATAGCAACAAATCCCCAAAAATCTGGAACTATTAGCCATGAAAGACGGGCCGAATTTCTTCAAAAAAAGGGGACAAATCAGACATATTTTTCTATTTAACGGTGACACCTGTGTAAAATATGGATGAGTTTATTGTATATTAGCATGTTATGGAAAAAAACCTCCTTCAGTTTTTCCAAATTCATCTCCAACTCGTCGAAACAGCTCCAGCAAAATCAGGACTAAAACAAGAAAAACTGGAAACCTGGAAAAGGGGGGTGAGCGATGTCTTTGATTCTCCCAAATGGTAGTACCTGTGAAAAATATGGAAGAGGTTTTTTTTCTTCATCTTTTCCTGAACAAAAACCTCTATCATTTTTTGAAAATTTGTTTCCTTTTTTCCGGAATCCTTCCTGGAATTCGAAGTGTTAAACAGGCAGAAAAATGATTTTGAAATTTCGGTAGAGCAGTTTTGCAGGGGGGAAGGTGGTTTTTTGGACCCCCCTGAGGTGGTAAATGGTATTGGGAGGGGTGGTCCGAAATCACCAAGGGGTGACAAGTGTCCCTCCCGATACCACTTTTCGGACCCCCCTTGAGGTGATGTGACGTGAGGGAGGGGGGCGTCTGGAATGTACGAGGGAATGTGTGGGTAGAACTTAGGATAGGTTTTTTTTTAATTCGTTTGTTTATGTTATGTTCGTATTTTGGTTTTTTGCTTTTTGTTTAATGTTTGTTTTTATTATTTGTTTGGTTTATTAATTGTTATTTTATTTTAATTATATGTTGTATTTAATATATATATATATTTTATTAATATATGTTTTTTATTATATTTCATATGTTTTATTAATATATGTTTTTTATTCTATTTTTATTTAATGTTTAATTAATAAACACTAACCTAATTACTAATTTAAACAACTAACTTAATTATTAATTAGTCTAACATATTTTAATTAATCTAACTACACAAAATTTTATTACTAACATTATTAACCTATTTACTAACTACTAACATTATTAATTAATTTAATCCTTTATTTATTATCAATTACCTTATTAAAATAACCAATATTTTATTATCCTAAGTTTGTTTATGCATGGATGAGTGGCGGGCGTAGAGGTGGATGAAGGATGAAGTAGGGTGATGAAGGATCGGGGGAAACAGATGGAGGGGAAAATGGAATCAACCAAGCCAAATGTATTCATCATGGGGGAAACACTAAATAGCAGTTGAAGAATTGGGTTACCTATGATTATAGAACCCCAACATAGGCTCCACCTAGGGATGGCAACTCTTTCAGGAGGTGTCAAGAACCACTGAACTATGAACATGCAGAATGGTGTTTTATCCATAAGGGTTGATCGCAAAATCTTATTATGCAACCTATACTTGTTTTGATCTTTCCACTGAAACCAAAATAAATAAATAAATAAATGAACACTGTTGAAAAAGAGATGTTCGGAATGTTGAGCTTATTCACACTCTCCTATCCTAATATACTGCAATCACTGCTCAATTAGGTAATGGAAAAATGCCAATGAGTCCAATCCAACAGTCGATCCAATAAAAAAAAAATTCATTGTTTTTAATAAGTATCAGAACTAGAGCTTGCAAAGGCATTAATGATTGATTTCTAGTATGATCTTTACAACAGAGACCTTGGCAATCCTGAAGAACAAAAGTAAAGAGAAAAATAGATTGGAGCTCTGCAGTGAAAATTTTCTCCATATAGGTAACTATAGGATCAAGGTAGAATTGACATGTTCCTTGATTTTTAAATTTATCCAAGTTAGCAACATGATCTGGAACTGTATCTATGCTATTTGCATCCTCATGCAATTTCTGATATGGCTGCAAATTTTCTGATGAACTTTGAAATGAGACTCTTGTTGAAGCAGACCATGAAAGAGACTGCCTAATCATGTCTATATCATAACCTCTTTTAATTTCATAGCTGGCCAATGAACCATGACTTTGACAACACAAGTCGTCCAACAAATCAGCTACTGGATCTTGTAGGAACTAAAATGTTTGTTGCATTGGTTCCGACGAAAGTTAATGATCTTTTGTGTGCTTGTCATCCATGACATGATTAAAACCTTTCTTCAAAAATTGAAATGAATCAAAGCTTAATGGTACAGATCTATTTTGGGTTAACTCATACTCTGTCTCGGGCTCTAAGCTTTCATCTAGAAATTGAAAATCAATGTAGCTCAAGAGCTGCAATTCTGGGTCTAGAACAACTTCCATATCTTCAATGACATCTTCAACCGAGTGGTCGGGACATTCTTCATCTTTACTGTCAGCAACTTGTGTATACTTTCTCTCGGAATTTGAAATGAAGAGAAACATAGAGGCATAGATATTTCACTTACTCTGAGATTTGTTGTGTTTTCCTCCTTACTGTCACAATCAATATGCACAGGTTGATTGTCATATTTGAGTTGTAACTGATCTTCTTCCTGCCAACAACATGATGTTGATTGCTTTGAACAGTCAACATCTATTTCAGCCACATAATCATCATCATATTGATCATACTTGGGTGGATTATCTAGGTAGGAAATGTCATCAAACATCCACATAATATCCGTTGGTTATTCCTTTGCAAGTTGAGATGGAGTTTCATCTTTTACTGTGTCATGAATCGAATATATGAAATGATCGTTTTCCAATCCATGATACCAAGGGTGAGATACAAAGTGTTTGGGAACAGTGACCCTTTCTTTCTCTGTAATCAATGGGACTTGATGCCTTTGAACAACAAGTTGTTCTCTTATGCTAATCATGTGCAACATTTCTTCCATGGTGTTTTCCATAATGTCCAGTTTAGCTTCTAAAGATTTCAACTGCTCCTTTTTTTTGTTCTTTTTGTCTTCTACCTCCAACTTTGACCTTTTGATCAGAAAATTAGCTTCCACACTAATTGCATTGTCCTACATATCCTTGAGTGTAGTATTGTTCCTTTCTCTCAACTAAAATTCCATCTCTGGATCAAAGGAATCTGGGTAGCGTAAAAGAGTTGAACCAGGAGGTGATCTTATATCAGTAGGCATGGAATTGTAAACTCGATTGAATCTGGATGAAAAGTGTTTCACTATCTCTCTTGGTTGTCTTTTCAAATGATCATACTCTTCTAAAATGAGAAAAATATTTATCTTGATCTCCCATTTACCAAGGAAGACTTCTACAAACTGCTGAAGATTTGGAATGCTTGCAGCTAACAAAGTTTTGAACCATTTGTTAGCTCTACCTTGCAAAGATAAAGCAAAAATCCTAATGCATACATCAACTTCCTCAACCTCAAAAAGGTCAAGAAAATTCTCAAAACCCTGAATGTGTTTCTCAACAGTGATATTATCATGTTCTCCATCAAATCTGGGAAGATGTTTGTAATAATTGGCAAGGAAATCATGGAGTAGAGGGGGTAAGATAAGAGGCTTGTATCTATATGGAATATTTACAAGTGTAGGAGTATGTACAGGATCTATAAAACTAGGCTTGATCTCTTGAGGTTCCTCAGATTTAATTTGATCAACATGACTTTCAACAATATGGTCTTGGCCATGTTCACAAAGAGGGAAGATATCATTAAAAATGAAACCAATTACATCTTGGATAAAATTCCAACTTAAATACCTGATATTTTCAAATGCTCTGGTCATGTTTCAAGTTCTTCCTCCAGTAGAGTCTTTGAATTGGCACTGTTTGGAGCTGATTGGAGTCGCGAGGTGAAAAATTTCAGCCTTCTTGTGTCTAGTCATTGTCCACCATCAATGATCAGATCTGGAACTGGAAGTGCACTACTGGAGAAAGTTCCCCAGTATGGTCGTCATTCTGTTAGCACTCTGTAATTTGCCCAAGGCTGTGGAGGCAGTCACAAAGGCAACATCAAAACCATTTGGAGTCAAGGATCTATCCCTCCAAGAATCAGAGAGAGATATCTCTATCAGATTTAGATTTGTTTGAACATGGATCTTAGGCTAGTTATGAGGTGCAGAATTTGTTTTAGATTTGAGGTGTTTGGCTGAAGAACTGCTTTAGAATCCCATTGGGCTATGGGGTCTGTGTTAGGTTTGAGATCAGATGCAGATCTATAACATATCTTCACAGGGCAAGGTAATGCAAACGTTGGATCCTTTAAAAGTAAAGTGATGTAAAGAAGAAAAAGGCGAGAAAAACAATTACAATAAAAAGGCATTTAAGAATTTCCTTATTGTAATATCAGAAGAAAACATTTAGATTTTTAAAAGCTCGACACAGAGTATCATAGATCAATTATGCGCTAAATCTCCTTTTAAAAATCAGAAAGAGAGTAACATAATGAGAATTGAGCAGAATCACATTCAACGAAGAAATAAAACTTCACCAACGTCAACACGCAGATCTCTTCAAAATAGATTACAGATCATCGCTTCCTTGGGCATGAGGATCAACCCTTTTACATTAAAATTACATGAATAAATAGTAGAGATCAACCCTCAAGATCAGGAAGTTGGATTCAACCACCTCAGCCAAAAATAGCAACAAATCCCCAAAAATTCAGAATTGTTCGCCATGAAAGACGGATCGAATTTATGCAAAAAAACAGGTCGACTCAGACATATGTTTCTCTTTAAAGGTGACACTTGTGTAAAATCTGGAGGATTTTATTGTAAATGAGAATGTTCTGGAAAATAACCTCCTTCGGTTTTTCCAAATTCATCTCCAACTCACCGAAACATCTCCCGCAAAATCAGGACTGAAACAGGAAAAACCAGAAACCTAAAAAAGGGGGGTGAAATATGGCTTTGATTCTCCCAATTGGTGGAACCTGTGAAAAATATGGAAGAGGTTTTTGTCCTTCATCCTGTGCTGAACAAAAACCTCTCTCGATTTTTTAAAATTTGTTTCCTTTTGGCCAGAATCCTTCCCGGAAGTCGAAGTTTTAAACAAACAGAAAAACAGTTTTGAAATTTCGGGAGAGCGGTTTTGCAGGGGGAGAGGTGGTTTTTCGGACCCCCCTGAGTTGGTAAGTGGTATTGGGAGGGGGGTCCTAAATCACCAGGGGGTGACAATTTTCCCTCCCAATACCACTTTTCGGACCCCCTTGAGGTGATGTGACGTGAGGGAGGGGGGGGGCTCCAGAATGTACGGAGGAATGTGTGGGTAGAACTTAGGATAAGTTTGTTTGTTTTTTTGTTTTTTTTTTTTT
>ML791770.1:4647-27597 GCA_009831015.1 Picea engelmannii | reverse complement strand
ACATATTACGAGTATACGCCCTAATAGTTATGAAAGGCTCGTACATTCAAATGTTTCTCCATTGCAGGGCTCATGCACCTTAATTTTTTCAAAAAAATAATATTTTACATATTTTTGGGCGGGGTTCACATGTTTACCCAGTTCCTAACCCCTTATTTCTAGTACACAACTAATTGTAACCACTCCAACCACTTGGAGAAGGTATAAAATGATCCTAAGGCTAGAAGAGAAGAATAATCATACTTGAAGCAACATAATGCTAGCAATTTCTTGCCTCGTCTACAAACACTTATTCCCTTACTACCAATTCATTTCCTCAAACCTGGAAACCCATGTTTCCAACCTTTTCTTTCTCTACTTATCTGGTCAAGAAGAATCTTATTTGTCTTCTTTGGACTTGCACGAGCATCAAAGTTAGAGTTGTTATTTATAGTCAATGGTCTGGGTGGAGGAATCTGGATCCAGGTTCTAGAGCAGTGCCACCAATAGACACAAGTTGTAACAATTCTATTTGTGTTGTTTATTTAATGAAGATAACTCTTTTTTGTCCACTTCTAAGTTGTTATTGAACTATTGTTTCATTTAATTTCTAGCAATTTAGAATACTAATTGGATTTGATTGTCATTTTCTTTAAATTTAGTTATTCGGATAACTACCTCTTTCTAGTAGCATCTTTCTCTGTATTTTTGCGAGTAATCAAAGAAAGGATTGGAACTTCGAAGAAAATATTCAACAGTGGATCGACATCAAACATAGGATTCAAGTTTAGTCTTTTCTACTATTTGCAAGGACTAGGTAGTTAGTTACTTTATGCTTAACTACTTTCTGGGACTGAGTTTTCTTTTCAAAGGTCCTCGCTCTATTGTGGCTTTAACCCATAGCCATAGGGGTATTTCCCTATAACACTTGAGGTCCTTTATATTTTTCTTTAATTTTGCATTTTATAGCTCCTATTCAATTATTGAGTGAGCCAATGCTTCACCCACGGCTTGATGAAATTTGAGAACCCCTAAGGGCCTCAAACCTTTAACCTCTATTTTAGACCTCCACTTTCTTGTTACCATTTTATATTTCATATTGACTCTCTCAATATGCAAATTAATAGATAATTTATCATATTTGGCATGATGAAAATGAAGAGTCGCGGACTCTTCTTAAAATATATTCAGTCCCTCTCAGACCATATCCTCTGCAATTATTTTACTTTCATCTATTTTCATTGCAGCCCATGCAAGCACTTCATTAACCTCATCAAACTACATATCTTCCACATTTTCTTCCAAACCCGTGAGGTCTTGAGCATTACCTCCATTTGGATTTATTTTTTTCTTTGGAATAGGAAGTAACTATATGGGTTATCTCCAATTGATTTTGAGGGGGGTCCATGTCATCTCCATCACTCGCACATCCTTCATTGTTTTCTCTTCCTTCTACGTTAGCTTTCTGATTTTTATGACCGGAAAAGGAACTTATGTGAGTAATGAATAGAACCACCATCAACACTAGTTGTGGATCTGCCCCTTTGTTTTTGTTGTGGTTGTTTGGTTTGGAGAGGGGCCTTCTTCGCACCAATGTTTGAACTTGACCATGTATTTGCATCATCACGAGTGACTTGCTTCTTCTTCTTAGGAGTAGATTTTCTTATCGTGGCTACCACCTTGGCTTTGACATTTGTATATTCATTATCATCGTCTCCCTCTATGATTTCCTTGATCCTAATAAAAACTGAACCATAGTTGATTGAAACCATATGAGTATTGAAAACACCTTCAAGTTCAAATCCCTTGTGTGCTTTAGCCTCTTTCATATTGAAGGAATCAAAGAATCCAGGCATCTCATCTAGGCTAGATGAACAGATAATTGAAATATAAACAATTTTGAAAGGCATGGGGATGAATTTCCACTTCCTCTTTTTATCGAAAAAAAAATGGACCATATTCGATATTGTCTACATAGTTCATAAACCATAACTCTATCACAAACAAAACAAGGAAGAAGAAAGGGTTTCCCTTCAAATTCGAAGAGACTTATGTATGTGAATTCTTCTTCAAATATACGTACTCACTTCCCCTTGACAAAGCTTATGGATGCCTTTGTTAGCCTCATTGGTTATGTCATGGCGAGAATACTTCTACACTCTCTAACAAGATAATCTTGGATTTGATAGAAATAGAATGGTGCTTTGTGCTTCCATAAGATAGGGTACCATAACTGAGCAAGGTCCTCTTTTAAATCGATGTTTCCCCTTGGGGGCATGCCTTTGAACGAGTTACAATAAACTAAAGCAAGAAAAAGGTAAGAGGTCATGGAGAACCTCTTGGTCTGAATGAAGTTTTATAGTTGATGGGAAATCTCATTCGAGATAATCTAGGCCCAATAAAAAATTGCCCATACTCGTATAGAGTAATAAAATATGTAAAATACATATGTGGGGACATAAGAAGTTGAATCCTAACCCACTAAGCATGTGAAAGTCCATGTGAATTCCCTGTATGGTTCACCCAACATGCATATGTTAATCTGATTGGTGTTAGTAGGTCCGAGAGAAGGTTGGAAAAAAAACTCCTTGAGTGAACTCGCCCCACCACCTTGAGCATCCAAGAAAGAATCTTCCTCGGAGATTTTGAGGACTATGTCCAATGTTGGAAGTCACAACATCCTTCTAAAGGTGTTTGGAGTTAAAGGGAATGGATTCCTTCGGCTCTCCTTCACTTCGATCAGTTGATGCTAGGGATCAAATATGCTAGCACACCATGCTACATGTTCTCTAAACTCAAATACTTCATGCATGCACCCAACTTTGCTTGTAATCTTATCTTCCAGGAAAATCTTAGAATACCACTTATATGAGATAGAACATTGGAATTCTCAACTTTCATGAGATAATGAGTTCACTATATCTCCACAAAATGGCTCTCTCCTTTTATTGTTTGTAATCTCTTTCAATTTCAATGTTCTTAGGTAAATGTGAGGATTACATGTATAAATAATATTTTTTCATATGATAGGAACCCAACTTATCATTAATTAGGGGTTACCCCACTGTTCAAACTTGCCCCCTTGTACACTCGGTGCATGTCATTCATTAAATGATAATTATCATTTGTGTACACAAGGCTTGGGGAAAATGTGAAATAATTAATCCTCATAATTAACAACGGTCATTTTCATCATGTGAAAGATGCATGGCAGGTGTGCTATGGTTACCTCAAAAACATAAATCATCCCCTAAGTGGAATTGTGGGATGCAGGATGCGAAAGGAAGGGTCAAGTGTTATTCCTCCTCATGAGACTCAAAGATGTTGGGAACATAGACTAAGTCAAAAAAATGTGGGATGTAGGTGTGATGACAACCAAATAGGATTTGAGTGCATGAGGATTAGGACCACAAATAGGTTCGCAGGAAGTTTTATCTACCTCTATATTTCCATGCTTTTGTGGCATGCATGTGTGGGAGGGTTGGGATGTTGACAAGGGAAATTACTCACGCATCTACATGGATAGGGGATTTTATAGAAGGGGTCTGAAAAGAAAGAAAGGCTCATGCAAAAGAAGGTAAAGGTATTAAAAAATGGCATCTTTATTTAAACAAGTAGTCATCATTTATATCAATGGTGTTATCTAAACTCCATGCCTCTCTTATAGCATGTCATTGAGAATTTCATAAAACATATGAAAGGATTGAATGTTCATTTTTTTGGGAAGGAATGAAGAAGGACATTCGCACCTTTATGGTAGAATGTAACCTTTTCCAATGACAAAAGGGAGAAACAGTAAAACCTCCATGTGAACTACAACCTTTACCCATTCCACCCATTGTATGGAATGACATTTATATGGACTTCATTGTGGAGTTACCCAAATATTGCAATAAATTTGTCATCATGATTGCGGTTGATCACCTTTCCAAATATGATTGTCTTTGTGCTCTAAAACACCCATTTAAAACCTACATGGTCGCTCAATTATTCATGGATAATATCTTTGAATGCATGGTATGCCACAATCTATTGTGATAGACCATGACCCCACTTTCACTAGAAATTTCTTGCAAGCGTTGTTTCATCTCCAATGAACTCAATTGAATCTTAGCACTACCTATCACCTCCAAATTCATGATCAGAATGAAGCTATCAACAAGTTCTTAGAAGCGTATTTGAGGTGATTTACTTCATAATGGAAATCCCAATGGATTCAGTGGTTACCTCTAGAAAAATGGTGGTACAATACAACTTATCCTAGTGTTGCTTGAATGACTCCCTTTGAGTCAGGGATGATTTTAAGGATGCAAATCTATTTTAAAATTTAGAAACCTTGGCGAATCTTACTAATCCTTTATATGCCAACTATAAATGATTAGCGATATTTTTGTAAAAATATTCAAATTTCTAAGTATTTTATATAGTTTTTATAAAATTTTGGCAATTTTTAAGGTAAAATAATTTTATCCTATAGAATTTGGGCGAATCTTTTTTAAAATAGCGAATATCATTTTTGGAAAAACCATGGAAAACTAGCCCATGAGCAAAATTTAGCCCCTAAAATCATCCCTGCTTTGAGTTTGTCTATGGCCAAAATTCCCCATTAGTACTATCCTACTTACCCAAAGTCTATAAGACGTGGGAGGTAGAAAAAACCTCTGCACTTGAGATGACATTCTCCACACTCTCAAGGATAATCTAGCAATGGTTGATAATAGGATGAAGTATCGGGTTGATCTACATCATTCGGAATTTCATTTTGAAGAAGGGGATCAGGTGTTCCTTCATATACACCCTTATAAGCATACCTCCATGAAAGACAACCACAAATGGAAGCTTTCTCCCAAGTTTAATTGCCCCTATAAGGTCCTCAAATGTATTGGGTTATTGGCTTACAAATTAGAACTTCTAAGCCACTAAAAAATTCATCTAATCTTTCATGTCTCCTACTTAAAGAAAGTGGTTGGATCTAATTCTCATATTCAAACTACCCTTCCTAAACTAGATGAAGAAGGTTCCATTTGGTTACAATTTGAGTTTGTCCTCAACAAAAGTGATTGTTTTCTTTGTTGATGGAATATATAGGAGGTCTTGATACAATGAAAGGATACATTGTCTAAGGATTCCACCTGGGAACTAGCAGAGATCCTTCAATAGTTCTCTCATCTCTAGCCTTGAGGACAATGTTGCTTTAAGGGGAGAGGCATGTTAGGTTCTTACCCAAAACCCCTAAGTAAATAGATAGGTTGTTATGCATGGAGGCCATCTCTAATAAATAAGTCCCATGTAGTAGTGTGAAAGCAATAAGTGTAAGAAGACTTACTAAAATGTTCTGCTTATTAGAAAGTTCCTTCTCTAGAAAGTTCATAGGAATTGGATAGAAGTACAAGCAATGTAATGAGGTGTCTTGTGAAGTATATTGTAATAAAATATCTACTCATTTGGAGTTTTCCCCCTCGAATAGGAAAGTGAGCATTGCTCTCATCAATAAAGGTATAACATTTTTTGGTATTCTGGTTCTTTTATTGTATATTGTTGTTATAGTTTGTCATTTCTACAATAAATCTAGGTAAATTCAATTATTTCTACTTTGAATTTTAAAATTTACTAATAAATAAAACCGCATAAATTCCTGAGGCTATTGGAGTTCTTAGGGAGGGTTTTCACTACATAAAAATAAGAATACTACAAGCAATGGTTGTTAAGAATGATCTTTCAAAGGCCTATGATAGGTTAGTTGATTTTACCCCGAGTTGATGTTAATTCATTTGGGCTTTAATATGCACTTTGTAAATTGGGTGATGAGTTGAATCTCTTTAGTATCATTCTCTATCTTGAATGGGTCAACTTTGAGTTTCTTTAGACTAGGTAGAGGATTGAGACAAGGATGTCATATGTCCCCCTTATTGTTTCTCTTTGTAGTTGAAGATTTAACTAGGGATTCACTCGAAACCAAGAGATCGGGTACTTTAAAAGGAGTTAAAATTGGAAGATCTATTTACCTATCTCATTTACAACTTGTGGATGGTTTCCTACTATTCTATGATGGATCTAGACAAGATGGCTTGAAGCTGAAAGAGATCATGGATCTTTATTGTATTGCTACAAGAATGCAAATAAACATGCCTAAATCTATAGTTTTTGTTTTTTTTTAGGTTGGAGAAGATAACATCAAATTTATTTTTAATATGTTTCCTTTTCAACAAGAATCTTTATGATAGATTAAAATATTTGGGTTTCTTCCTTAATACAAATTATTACCTAAAGAAATATTGGGATTGGTTCGTGGCAAAATGTGGGAAAAAATGCTCTCACTTTGGTGTAATAAGTGGCTATCAAGGATGGGTAGACTGGTTTTGGCTAAGTTTATCCTTGAATCCATTCCTATCTACTGGATGAATTTAGCTTTTAACCTGAAAGGGGTTTTGGAAATAATTAGGAAGATAAGTTTCAATTTCTTATGGGTAGACGATACGTAAAAGCAAACAATGTCTTGGGTCAAATGGAACAAAATTGCAATCCATAAAGAATTTGGTGGGTGGTGTCTCAAAAACTTTCATCAATTTTCAAAGGATTCGGCTGAAAAAAGTGAGTGGACGTTGATATTTGGAGAGGAACTATGGAGTCAAGTGATAGTACAAAAATAAGTGGCTCCTGACAATATTGAAGAATGGATAAGGAAACCAATCAAATCAATTTAGAATGCTTCGATAATCTAGAAAACATTGGTTTTGGCTTTTCCATTGGTCAATCGATGGCTCTTACAAAAAGTGTGCAATGGTATCCAGGTCAAACTTTGGATAGAACTATGGATTGCATGTGGTGAAGCCTTTAGAGTTATCCAAAATTTGGTTAATTCTCTACATGAGAGAGGATTCTTTACATTTGGGAAAGTAGTTTATTTAGACCATTCTACAATATGGGCATAAGAATGGAAGTGAGGTATTAACATTGGTCTTCATGGTGAAGAGACACAAGAATGGATAGGTTATATAAATCCTCTAATGGATAGGCATGTAATGATATTAGATTTGGACGATGAATTGTGGTGGTCCAAGAATACTGCAAGGGGTCAATACACACCAAAAGTTGCATATAAAGTGTTTTGTGAAAATGGGAATATGGGGGTACAAGCTTGGTGGTTCAAGAAAATATAGAAATTGCATTCCCATTGAAGACCAGGATATTCATGTCATTGATTTTTAGGAATAAGGTCCCCACATGGGACAATCTATAAAAAAGGAGTAGGTTTGTCCCTAGAAGTTACCTTTATGTAAAATTGAAGAGGAGATGTTATATTATTTGTTTTATTTATGCCCATACGTTGCTCGGGTCTAGAAAGAAGTGGAAAGCCATACTAGTGTGAAAGATGCATGGATCGATGCTTCGTTAGAGGACTATGTGAAAACTTGGTGTGAGAGCTACATGTTGAAGGAATTTTAAGCCATTCCTATCATTATAGTATGGGGAATTTGGATCCCAAGTAAAAATAATATTTTTTAGGAAAACTTCATTTCTCCTATTCAAAGTGTCTCCTATTCAATGACTCTCATAGGTTGGAATTCAAAGCTATCTAAGGTTCTGGAATTAATAATCGTGTGGAAATGATGGCTTTGAAATTAGCACTCTTTCCTGGACCAAAAGATTCAAATATTCAAGGACTCTATGGTTTTCATTAAATGGATGAAGGGGGAGTATAGTTTGGAAAATTTATTGCTCGGGTCTATATATGAGAAAACCATGACTATTGTAAATTATTTTGACCATGTTTCCTTTCATCATATCTATAGGGAATAGAATGAGAAGGTTGATGGACTCTCCAAATTTGGCTTATCTCTCGAAGTAATTCATTGACATATATGTGAAGTCTAGGATGGGCATAACGCTAAGTATATTCATGAATTTTTTCATTGAAGAATCATGTTTCTAATGTTGATTAATTGGGTTGGTTTTCATTGATGTCAACCCTTGAAGAAAGTCCAATAGCGAATTCTGGAAGCACAAAGGTTTGGGTAATGGACCCAAGTTTGTTTGATGTATAATGGTATGAGTTTTAATATATTTGCAGGTAATACTATTCTAGATGGATAGTACATGTCATTCCATTTCCAGTGGTATGTGGAAAGTCACATAAATCCTCACGGTTTGAGAGTTGTGGCCTTACGAAGTTGAAGGACCCTCATATGATTGGCTTGAAACCCCAAAAGGTCAAAGAAGTCAAAGTGCTTGCAAAGAAGAAATTATTTAAATAATAAAATGAAGTGACAAATTCAAAGAGGATTATTTAAATAGTAAAGTGAAGTGACAAAGTCAATGAGGATTATTTAAATAATAAAGTGAAGTGAAAAAATCAAAGAGGATTATTTAAATAATAAAGTGAAGTGACAAAGTCAAGGAGGATTATTTAAATAATAAAGTAAATAGAAAATTTTATAATTATGGAAAGTGGTTATAAGAAGGTTAACCCTAAAATGAGGAAAATGGGTTAAGTGGTCAAGTGGATATTGGATACATGGACAAGTGGTAAATTGGGAAAAGTTGGTCATAGGTGATTATGTGGACAAAGTGGCCTAGAAGATGCTTCTAAGGAAGCTACTTGGAGAGAATAAATAAGAGCCAAGTCTCTCTCATTTTAATCACACTTGAGCATATTGACTGAGGTAACCAAAGGATATCTAAGCTAAATTTCAGAGGGAATGTGAAGTAAATACCGCTGAAATTCAAGGGAGGATAAATTATTTTGATGGTGTTTTCTAAGGTATGTTATTTACAGGTCATCTCACCATTTTCGCAATAACTTTTTTTCTAGAATGATTCAGAGCATGAAATTGGGAGGCCATTGAGGAAACATATCCAAGTAGTTGTGGTACGAATTTTAGCTTGTGGATCATTTTATTTTTGGAGTTACACTCCGTGGAAAATAGAGTTTGTGGCTAGCCCTGAAACTAGTCTAAAACAGGTGTTTTGGGTAAAAACGCCGCAACTTCTTCATAACAGATCCAAATTTAGTAAGACCAAATGTGTTGGTTAGAGTACAATATGTATTATTATATGTAAAATTTTTAGATCCATACAACAAATATTACATGCGAGGCACGCTCTACAAGTTCACTCTCTAGAATAAGCCAGAATTCAACAAGGTATGCCATTTTTGCTATAGCTCCTTTTCTGAGAGGTTCCAAGTTATGACACCTGGAGGAATTGCATAAAACACATTGAAGAATAGTTTGTACTATTTTTAGATCTTTATTCATTACATGTACATAGTTATGATTATTTCAAGTTAGGGTTGTTGACTAATCCAAAACTAGTCATGTGAGACTAAAGTAAAGTTTGATGAAAATATTGATCTCTTGTTTTTAAATTTAATAAAGGTTTGCAGGTTGAATTACAGGTTAGTGCATGGTTGATACAATTTTTGATGGTACAAGTTGATTACAGGTTGTTTGGTACAGGTTGGTGCATGGTTGATGCACTTGTTTATGGTACAGGTTGATTACAAGTTGAGGTATAGGTTGATGCATGGTTGATGCATGGTTCAGGTTATTGGTATAGGTTTTTTGGTGTAGGTTGATTGGTACAAGTTTCTTGCAGTATATCTCACAGTGATAGTGTAACAATGGTTCCATCATTTTACTTATACGTCAAGGCGGTTGGATGAGGCAAGGACAAGTGGTTGTAGCCGGAGAACATAGGGGGTTATATCCTCCTTCTGGTTGTAGCCAGAGAATTGGGGAGTTGGATATTCCCTCATGTTGTAGACTAAGAAACTAGGGGGTTGGAGCCTCCTTCCAGTTGCAGCTGGAAAACAAAGGAAGTTGGTGCTTCCAATGAATGTAGTTCTTCAAGACATATAAGAAAAATCATTATGTGGTTTTCTCCCACTTTGGGTTTCCACGTAAAAAAATTGGTGTACTATGTACTGTGTATGTGTATGATTGTTCATTTTCTCATTGTTTATTTACTCTGCAAATGTTGGATGATAATTCTACATTGATATAACACTTGCATTATATGGTTAAACAGGATTAGATTGCTCTATTACTGATTCACCTCCCTCTCAGTAATCCAACAGTTGGTTTCAAAGCAGGTTCCTTTAGAAATCATTTTAACCACTGAAAGGTAGATCATGGAGAGAAACAACATCTATAAAAATGGAATACCACAGTTCGATGGACAGAAGTATGCATTTTGGAGCATAAGGATGAAGACATATATATAGGCATAGGGATTTGAAATTTGGCAATCAATTTTAGATGGATACACAGCACCAACAATTCCGTCGACAAATCACAAAGCAGTGAAACTCGGTCAGAATAATTCCAAAGCCAGAGATGCACTTCTGAATGGTCTTGGAGAAACGATATTCACCAAAGTTTCACATTGTAAATCCATTAAAGAGATTTGGGATAAACTTCGAAATATTTATGAAGGAGATTCAAAATTCAAAGAAGCAAAGCTTCAAACTTACAGAGGTCAGTTCGAACAACTAAAGATGAAGGAAGATGAGAATATTGCAGCTTACTTTTTACGAGTCGATGAAACAGTAAATGCAATCTTTGGATTGGGAGAAGAAATCAAAGAATCTGTAATTTTTCAAAAGGTACTAAGATCTCTTCCTATGAGATTTGACCAGCACTAGAAGAAAGAGCATATCTAAACTCAATAAGAATGGATGAACTACATGGAATCTTCACAGCATATGAAATGAGAACTGAATAGGAAAATCTAGATATAAAATAAGAAGCCTTCAAAGCATCCAAAAGGTCAAAGAAAAAAGAAAAAGAACATAGCAGCAGCAGTGACGTCTCAGAAGATGATGAAGAAGCAGCCAACTTTATCAGAAGACTGAACAAGGGAACCAACAACAAGTATCGAGGTAAGCTTCCTTTGATTTTTTTTAATTGTAATGGTATTGGTCATTTTTCTAACAAATTTCCTCATAAGAAAAAGAGAAATGATGAAGGTTGCTCAAATAGCAAACAAACATATAAAGGCAAAAGAACCACAAAGAAAGTTTTCAAGAAAAGATTATGCACCAAAGAAGACATATCATCATCAGATGAATATGAAGTCAATGACAGTGAGACAAAAAGAGTTATATTCATGGAAATAGAAGACTTTGATAAAGAAGAGGCCAAAGAAGAATATGAAGAGGCAAAAGTTGACTACCGAGAAGAATTGTTGTGTGCCATAGAAGTTATCAGAAGAGAAAAGAAGAAAAACAAGAAACTACAAGCAAAACTAGACAAGAAACAAGACACTTGGGAACTAGAACAAATGATCAAAAATTTGAACTTTCAAATCGAATAAGATAAAAGAATTGAAGAAGCGCTCAAAGAACAGCTAGAAGGAAGAGACAAGATCATTGGAAATTTAGAAGCAGAAATTGTCACATTAAGAAAGGATCTTCAAAAGAAAAATATGCAGAACAACTCAAAAGTTTTGAATGATATTATCAGTAGTCAAAAACCTCATCATGAAAAGTCTGGACTTGGATACAATCAGACAGAAAAGGGATCAATCTCCAAAACAACAGAACAAGAAACATATCCAAAAAGTTATGCAAAAAGAATCAAATGGGATAGGAAGGTCTACAAATAAAATTACAGGGACACTCCCCCACCGAGAAGATTCAGATTTCAAAATCAATGACCAACAGAAACAGATAGGCCTCAAGAAGAAGAAGGATTCATAAGAGTACATCCTTTCAGAAGATCTTCAACTCCCATGTATCAAACTATCTTTTTTGTTTTATTTTATGCATGTAATAATTTTGGACATAAAGTTGTGAATTGCAGACATAACGACAGGAACATAAACAACTTTGAAATTCATATGCAAAAGGGTTATCCAAGAAGGCCTAGTGAAACACAGAGAAGAAGTTACAACAGGTTTGAATATTTGAGCATTGAAGTGGAATGCTACAAATTTAACAACTTTGGACACATGGCCAAAGATTTCACAATGAAATTCCCTCCTAGAGAACCACAACAGAGAAACAACAGTCACTGACATGAACCTTAGAAAAGGACATGGATAAGAAATAAAAATCAGTATAGCAATGAAGAATGCACACTCGCTCTATAAGCTAAGAAAAAGAAACATGGTTGGTATGTTGACAGTGGTTGTTCAAAACACATGATAGGTGATAGAGACAATTTTATTACATCAAGAAAGGAAAGAGATGGATCAGTCTCCTTCGGAAATGATGATTCGGCTAAAATCATTGGAAAAGGCACAGTCAGAATTGGGAACAAGAATACCATGACATAAAATGTTCTACTAGTAGAAGATATGAAGCATAATCTTCTAAGTGTGATTCAAATGTGTGACCAAGGTCATAAAGTTACTTTCGATTCACAAAAGTGTGAGATAAGAAAAGAAGGTTCAGGAAAATTGATTGCAACAGTTGCGAGAACTTCAAGCAACATATATGTATTAAGTGAAATTGGAAATGAAAAGTGTTTCCTAGGAAAGGAAGATGAAAGTTGGTTATGGAATAGAATAATGGGTCACATACATTTTGATAACCTTGTCAAAGTCATCAAAAGGGAAGCAGTTAGAGAAATTCTCTAGATTACGAAACCAACCAACACTTTATGCAAGCATTGTCAACAAGGAAAGCAAACAAAGACCAGGTCTAAATCAAAAGAATATTCAACGATGAGACCACTAGAAATTGTGCATACTGATCTAGTTGGACCAGCTAAAACAAAGGGTTTAAAAGGTGAGAAATACTTTATGTTGTTAGTTGATGATTATACAGGAATGATTGCAGTTTTATTTCTCAGGAATAAGTCAGAATCTTTTGAAAACTTCAAGGTCTACAAGGAAATGGTTGAAAATGAAATGGATTCAAAAATCAAATGCTTGAAATCTGATAATGGAGGAGAGTTCACTTCAAAGGAATTTATGGACTACTGCAGCAGGCATGGAATAAAAAGGAAATTCTATGTTGCTAGGACACCTCAACATAATGGAGTTGTTGAAACAAAGAATGAGATAGTACAGGAAATGGCTCGAACAATGCTAATGGATTCCAAATTGACAGATATCTTTTGGACACATGCAGTGCATACAGCAGTTCACATTCAAAAGAGGTTCATAATGGAATATTGCAAACCAGTTGTCACTCCCATGCAAACCAATTGCAAGTTGAGCAAAGATGATGATTCAAAGTCTACAGATCATAGGCAATATAGGTCAATGATTAGTAGCCTACTATATTTGACAACATCTAGACCAGATGTAATACAGGCAGTTGGACAGGTGGCATGATTTCAAGCAGTACCAAAGGAATCACATGTATTAGCAGTGAAGAGGATTTCATATATCTCAAAGGAACATAAGAGTTTGGATTATGGTATCCAAAAGGAAAGGATCTATCAATGATTTCCTACATAGATGCAGATTGGGCAGGTTGCATTGATGACCGACGAAGCACCAGTGGGCAGCGTTCTACTTGGGTGAGTATTTAGTATCATGGATAAGAAAGAAACAATCATTAGTATCTTTATCTACAGTCGAGGCAGAGTATATTGTAGCAGCAGCATGTTGTACACAGGTTCTATGGATGATACAAACTCTAATAGATATGCAAGTTGAGTATGATTAGCCCATTCCAATCTATTTTGATAATACAAGTGCCATCAGTATCTCAAAGAAGTCGATGATGCACTCCAAGAAAAAGCACATTCCAATCAAGTATCACTTTCAACAGGAACAGGTTGCAAAAAAGAACATCAGAGTTGACTATGTGGGCACAAAAGAACAAGTGGCAGACATCTTTACAAACCGCTTCCACGGGAATCCTTTGAATATCTTCGCCAGAGACTCAGAGTTATTTCTACTCCAAAATGAATGCTTTTGAATGCTTATATTATATGTTTTAGATGTACACGAGGAAGCACCATAAAGAGGAAAGTTCAGGTTGGGAGATCAGACGAGTCAATTATGAGGAGCAACCCTGAATGGAAAGATACCTTTCCATTGATGAAAAAGGGGGAGAGATTTATTAGATGCATAGGACAGAGGCATGGTTCCAAGGGGAGCGTTGGTCATAGAGATATAGGCATGGTTCCAGGGGGAGCATGAGTGATATGATTTTAGTATTGCATCAGAGTGTTGCCATCAATGCCAAAGGGGGATATTGTTGATTAATTGGGTTGGTTTCCATTGATGTCAACCCTTGACGAAAGTCTGGTAGCGAATTATGGTAGCACAAAGGTTTGGGTAATGGACCCAAGTTTGTTTGATGTCTAATGGTATGATTTTTGATATATTTGCAGGTAATACTATTCTAGATGGATATTACATGTCATGCCATTTACGGTGGTATGTGGAATGTCACATAACTCCTCACGGTTTGAGAGTTATGGCCTTATGAAGTTGAAGGACCCTCATATGATTGTCTTGAAACCCCAAAAGGTCAAAGAAGTCAAAGTGCTTGCAAAGAAGAAATTATTTAAATAATAAAGTGAAGTGGAAAAGTCAAAGAGGATTATTTAAATAATAAAGTGAAGTGAAAAAGTCAAAGAGGATTATTTAAATAATAAAGTGAAGAAACAAAGTCAAGGAGGATTATTTAAATAATAAGGTGAAGTGCCAAAGTCAAGGAGGATTATTTAAATAATAAAGTAAATAGAGAACTTTCTAATTATGGAAAGTGGTTATAAGAAGGTTAACCCTAAAATGAGGAAAATGGGTTAAGTGGTCAAATGGCTATTGGATACATGAAAAAGTGGAAAAATTGGGAAAAATTGGACATAAGTGACTATGTGGACAAAGTGCCTATGTGGACAAAGTGGCCTAGAAGATGCTTCTAAGGAAGCTACTTGGAGAGTATAAATAAGAGGCAAGGCTCTCTCATTTTAATCACACTTGAGCATATTGAATATCTATAGGTGACTGAGGTAACCAAAGCATATCTAAGCCGAATTTCATAGGGAAGGTGAAGTAAAGAAGGCCGAAATTCAAGGGAGGATCAATTATTTTGATGATGCTTTATAAGGTATGTTATTTACAGGTCATCTCACCATTTTCACAATAACTTTTTTTCTAGAATGATTCAGACCATAAAATTGGGAGGTTGTTGAGGAAACATATCCAAGTATTTTTGGTATAAATTTTGTCTTGTGGGTTGTTGTATTTTTGGAGTTACACTCCGTGGAAAATAGGGTTTGTGGCTAGTCCTGAAACTAGTCTAAAACAGGTGTTTCGAGTAAAAAGATCATAAATTATTCAAAACAGATCCAAATTAAGTAATACCAAATGTGTTGGTTAGAGTACGGTATGTATTATTCTGTGTAAAATTTCCAGATCCATACAACAAATATTTCGTGCGGGAAACACTCTACAAGTTCACTCTTTAGAATAAGCCAGAATTCAACAAGGTATGTCATTTTTTCTATAACTCCTTTTCTGAGAGGTTTCAAGTAGTGACACCTAGAATAATTGCATAAAACACATGGAAGAACATTGTGTACTATTTTCAGATCTTTATTCATTACAGGTACATAGTTATGATTATTTCAAGTTAGGGTTGTTGACTAATCCAAAACTAGTCATGTGAGACTCAAGTAAAGTTTTATGAAAATGATAGTCTCTTGTTGTTAAAGTTAAGGAAGGTTTGCAAGTTGAGGTACAGGTTGGTGCATGGTTGATGCACTTGTTTATAGTACAAGTTGATTATAGGTTGTTTGTTACAGGTTGGTACATGGTCGATGCACTTGTTTATGGTACAGGTTGATGCATGGTTGATGCATGGTTCAAGTTATTGGTACAGGTTGTTTGGTGCAGGTTTATTGGTACAGGTTTACAACAATATATCTCATAGTGATAGTGTGGCAGTGATTCCATCATTCTACTTATACATTAGGGTGGTTGGATGGGGCAAGGATAGGTGGTTGTAGTCACCTTCCGATTGTAGCCGGAGAACATAGGGGGTTGTAGCCTCCTTCTAGTTGTAGCCAGAGAATTGGGGAGTTGGAGCTTCCCCCAGGTTGTAGATTGAGAAACTAGGGGATTGGAGCCTCCTTCCAGTTGCAGTTGGAAAACAAAGGAAGTTGGTGCTTCCAATGAATGTAATTGTTCAAGACATATAAGAAAAAGAATTATGTGGTTTTCTCCTGCTTTGGGTTTCCACATAAAAACACTGGTGTACTGTGTATGTGTATGATTGTTCATTTGTTCATTGTTTATTTACTCTGCAAATGTTGGATGATAATGCTACATTGATATAACACTTGCATTATATGGTTAAAAAGGATTAGATTGCTCTATTATTGATTCACCCCCCCTCTCAGTAATCCAACATCTAAGTGTTTTGGTTCCAATGAATATGAAAGGATAATTATAGGAGTCCTTAAAATGCTGTGTTTTATTTTGGATCGGTTCCTCTACATATAAGCACTTTAAATAGCACATAATTCTATGTTAAATTTTATATGGATATATTCTTACCCTAATATGGTGATTTTCAAGTATGTTGGTTGGATTACGGCTAAGGTATTTTTAGTGAGCACGAGAGAGAACATTTAGTGTTTGGGGATGGGAAATACTAGGATCCCTTTTTGTGTTATATTTCTATATCATGAAGGTCGATGGAAGATGATGACGAACATGCTACTCAGTAGATGAGGATTGTAATTTAGTTTTTATTAGTGAAATTACAAAAAACAATCCAAGGAAAAAAACAAAAAAAAAAACTTGAATTTCATTACATGTTTTATTATAAAATAAATCACATATTTTCATTAGAAGACTTCTAATTTCCACTCATAAGTATTTCTTGTGCAGAGGAAACATGCGACTTGTAGTTCAACATCAAGTAACTCCTCCTATAGTATAAGCTTAAAGCAATATACTAGTTCATACTCCACTCAAGATGTAAGTTCATAACTAGATTAATTAGGTTATAATAATTGGTGAAATATGATGTATGCATATTTGAATGCTCATGCTTATTACGTTTATTATCTATAAATTTGAAATCTAGCTCCGACCTTCTCTCTCGGTTACTCAATGCCATGTGTTAGAAGGAATGTATGTAAATCAATAAATTAAGGAGTGTACTTTATGAATTTATGATAAGGCTTTTCATGATGGTCAGTAATGCAATTAATATCACTATGTACATGTTTATGATTTGTTAAAAACTAGTGACAATAGCCCAACTTCTTATCCTAATACAGTTCATCCTCATATTGAAATCAAACATTCAAGGATTTGCACTGGAATATGTATGTGCAGCAACCCCTAATCAAGACCTAATGCATCACAAGATCAAATTTTTCCAACAAATTGTGATAGGCCATCTTCTATTGGAGCAACAAATTTAGAGGTAAATGGAGATGATATTTTATGGTTTTTACTATGAATCATTAGTGGTGTGTGGTTGTTCCAATATAAAAGGACTAAAGAACTATAGACAACATATTGTGATGAAACATTTCACTTTGATGGACTCTCTATGATTTCCAAACTTTTACCCCTACCATTGTTGCAAACCCCATGGGTCCTATAGATCACACTCAAATCCATCCCTTCCTCAAAGTCTCATTCAAGAAAAGATTCATTGTAAGGAAACCATCCAAATATTCCTTGAATTCCTAATATTTTGAGAGTGCAAAGGGTGGTTGGGTCACTATGAGGGAACTAATATTTAAGAATACAAAAATTATCAATCATTTTACACATCAACCAATACCTTTAGAAGGTGTTAGTGATGCAAAACTCCCCAGCAACCATGTGCCACTATATAAAGAGTCATATAACATATCCCCATATGGTGTTTGGATTTCATATAGGGCATTCCCCACAATATGAGAGATTTTCTCATATTGTGACTATAGTTTCATGATTCCCCTTTCTAGAATCAAAGGATAAAACTTAAGCATGCATATCATGTCAAATGTGCATGTTCCTCACCAAGGAGAGGTTACATTAATACATTTTTATGGATTTATAGACAAATGATTATGGTGGATTGGCATCATTCAAATATTATATGTATAACTACAGTATGTGCTTGAATTCATCGAGAAACTTAAAGGATTATGTATATGTGGATGGTCATCCCCACGCATGTGAGAACATTGTAGGATTTATTAACAACAACAAAAACAATGCAAAAATGTAAATTATATACTTTTTGAGGCAATTAATAACAAGGAAAGGTTCGTGTTTAGGATTACAAAACTATATGTTTGTGTGGCTATAATTCAAAATATGTTTATAGGAGATGATTTGTTAATGGACTATACTATTTTGAGTCCTATGTCTATTCAAAAACAAAAAAAATAAGCAACATGTCTTCAATTTTTTACCTAACGTCTATTTTAATTGTTTAATTCATTTTCTCTAATTCATTCTAATTTATTCAAAAAAAATTACCCTAAAATCTATTTAATATTATTTCTCGTACTTATTTATCAACTAACTTTCCCTGGTCCTCTTATCTTTATTACACTAACTTCTAATTTAATTATTTAATATTAATTCTCATCCCTATTTTTCAAGTATCTTTCCCTAATCCTCTTATCTTTATTATTATTTTTATCTTCTTTTATTAATTTCTTCAATTTTTTACCCTAACTTCTATTTTAGTTATTATTTATAGTTCCAAATTTTCAACTAACTTTTCCTAATCCTCTTATCTTTATTATTATATTTTTTCAACTAACTTTCCCTAATCCTCTTATCTTTATTATTATATTTTTTACCCTATGTATGTTTTAATTATTTAATATTATTTCTTGTTCCTTCAACTAACTCTCCCTAATCCTCTTATGTTTATTATTATTTTTATGTTCTTTAGTTGCTTTTTTCTCAACGTCTATTTTTTATTTACTTCCCTCTCTCCTTTCTTAATCTTTAAATACAAACCTCAGCACACTCATTTTCACCATACGAGATTCTTATGTCCCGGATGATGGGTGGAGTGTCCACTCGAAACGTTGGATGTTTCAAAACCCAATACATAGTTTTATCCGGAAAATTCTACAGCATGATGACTAACTGTGGAAACTTGCATACTCAGATATTGTATAACTTTTTAGCTTGAGGAGTTTATATTGACAATTTTTATTGATAGAATATTGAAAGACTGAAATGTTCCTTTTAAAATGTTTATTTTAAAAAATTGTTTATGTGAAATATTGTGAACATGAGGGCTTCACACAATGAAATTGTAACATAGCAATTTCTTTCATAGGATATTAAAGAATACCTCTAATTTCACTAGATATTGAAAAAAAAAAAAAAAAATCCTTTTGCTAACCCCCCTCCCAATACATATGTACAATTTTAAAACCCCTTATTTTTACCAGATATCCTAGGTATCCATTTTTTCATGGAATATTTTATACCCCTTTTTATTTATATCCTTAGTATGAAAACATGACGGAACTCTTGTACACTCACAAATCACAAATCACAAAGGTAATTCAAAAATAAGCAAACAAGTGCACTAACATCCCAACATACGGATATGCGATTGCAATAAGATAGCTTTGGGTTCAAGGGCTTGATGTTATACTAATTTCACCTCTCTTTAGTGTAATACATGGTCATGCATTTTTTTAGGAAGGGGGTTTATTTAAATACAAAATCTCAAAGTAGATAGCCCTTGTACATAAATTTATTTTGCATCTTTGTATGAAAAAAAACATGAAATCACACCAGAAAGATGACTTTAACTTCTTGCAAAATAACCTTATAGTTGAAGAACCTAGTTATTTCATTTTGGAACATGCACCATGAACATGAATTTTTTCCTTAAGAGTGTTTTTATTCGAACTCTTTTTACTAAATACCCAAAGGAAAGACCATTGATTGTAGCACCCAAAAGCCACCAAAAGCATTTTGAGTTCATCACTAAAAGAATACAAAAAATGGGGAGTGGAGGAGATCCATGTTTATAACCTATATGATGTAACCAATAAGGCACAAACATTGAGATGCAACCAGCTTCATACGTTGAGAGAATGGAAATCAAACAAGAGTATCCACCTTGTAAGTTATTCATGATTCTCAAGTACAATTTGTGAAAATTCAGAAAATCAAATGATAAAACATTGCCAACAAATTCTACTTGAGGGATTGGAACTATTGGTTTTAGGTGAAGGGTATTTCCCCCAAAATAAGGACACTAACATACTCCACGGTCAAGGATAGTTTTAAGAAGCCCCCCAAATTTATATATATAATAAATGGGTGAATCCCCATGATACATAGGAAAATTCGAAGGTTATTTTATCAATAATATAATATGTATATATAATATTTTTGCTAATCTTTTACTATTTTATACAATCTTGTAAAATATTGGCAAATCTTTCACTAAGTTATAAAACCTTGTAAAGTCTTGGAGAATTTTTTGATAAAGTATAAGACCATATATAATAAAAGAAAAATGTATTCATTAAATGGTAATATACTCATTTTACATATTTTAAAAAAGAAACATAATTTGTCCATCCTCTAGACAATATTGCAAGCGTCAAGGGTTGTGTTTGTCAAGGTTCTCTCTGTACACTCTTGCATATCCCTCTATCAGTTTTGATGATATTTCACCACAATGTTCATATGTGTTGATCTCGACTACCACTTCTGTCAAGCTCAAGAGATATTGATCTTTGTTCTACCACTTCTATTATGGAATCTTTATTACTTATTCATCAATTATGGAAGGATCATTCAAACAAGCTCATTATAGGATGTTCCTAAGTAAGAGTGCACATAATTTTATCCATCAATAACTCCAAAAGTATAAGAAAATTGATAGGTCATATTTCATGCATGAATTCCTCTCTAATCGTCCATTTATACCAAAAAAGGACCCCTTTCCAAGGAAGAGAGATCACTTTTATCCCTTATATTTTTGTTGGCTTATAAAAGTGTTAAGGGACACAACTTTTTAAAAAAAAATAGGTCTATGTGTTTTATTATGTCAATTGTTTTAGACCTTCGAACTTTACCAACCTAAAGGAAAGAACTTACTCAAACTCATTTATGAGAAGGAAATGTTTCACATACTACATGCAGTTAAGCAATGGCACCTTTACCCAATGAGAAAATACTTCAAGGTAAAACTATGTCATGGTAGTCTAAAGTACTTGGAACAATGACTCTCTTCAAAGGAACAACAAAAGTGGGTCATTGAGATGCTAGTTTATTAATTTCAAATTATCTTAAAAAAAGGAAAGACAATGTGGTGGTTGATTTGATTTTAAGGAAAGAAGAGGACATTGAGGCCTTACTTTGTGTTTTTTCCATTATGCAAGCTCATTGGCTGAAAGAAGTAAGGATCGAATGGAAACGAGACAAAAAAACATGTCAACTCATTCAATGACTACAATGAGACCCTAGTGCATCAAATACATTTGTGTGGAATGTTGATTCACTTGCATATAAGGATAGCCTATTTTAATGTGAGAAATACCAATTCAAATAGAAGGTCCTTTCTAAATTGCATACTTCTCTTATAGGTGGACACTCGAGATTTCTAAAAAATTATCATAGAATCAAGTATGATTTTTTTGTGAAGGTCTTTAACATTGATGTCCAAACATTTGTGTTTAAGTGTATGGTTTTCCAACATAACAAAAGAGAGATGATGAAGACCCTGGATCTTCTAGAACCCTTAGCCATACGAGGTCAACATTGGGAAGACGTCTCAATGGATTTTTTCACATGTATGCTTCTAAAAGGAAGAATGTTATCATGGTGGTGATCGATCAAGTCAAAACGTATGTGCATTTTTTCATTGTCTCATCCTTTTAAAGCAATTATGGTAGTCACAACATTTATGCAAACAATTTTGAATCTACTTGGCAATCCCAAGATTATTGTAAGTGATAAAGATCCAATTTTCTCTAGTAATTTTTGGACCTACTCTTTTTCCTATTTGGGTACTCAATTGGATCACAACTCCTCTCACCACCCACAATCTTTGTTATACAGCTTTTCACATCCAAGTAATGAACTATTGATTCCATTTGGTGATGAATGTAAAAGGACTCATGAACACTAAAAATAGCTTTTTGAGTGACTATACCAATATCTAGAAACATTGAGCTTAGATCAAACTTGCAATCACAACACTGGCTTACTACTACAATTAATTGATGAACATATCACCAAAAAAATACCATATTTCTCTTGAGCTCGACCCAAGGGAGGTGTATATGATATTGCATCACTCTTAATAGGGAAATATGCAAATATCACTTATTGTTAAGTATGAACAAATTCCATATAGGATATCATGCATGGACAATTTCAATGCTAAAATTGAATTTTGATTATGCACCTCCACAGAATCGAGTTATAATATGTTAACCATGTGAGCCAACAAATATTGATTCCACTGCTCCTAATGAAATAATTTCAATGCTAAAATTGAATTTTGATTATGCACCTCCACAGAATCGAGTTATAATATGTTAACCATGTGAGCCAACAAATATTGATTCCACTGCTCCTAATGAAATAAGAAGACAATGTTTATATGTCCAAAACTGGAAATAAGAAGACAATGTTTATATGCGCAAAACTGTCAGGCCTTCATTGTAAGTTCCATGGAAAGGATACAACTTTTTTTTACCTATAAGTACCATGGAAGGGATCCAACTTTGTACTGTGTAAAGAAGAAAGTCATGTCATCGACATGGAAAAAAAATCCAAAAGGAAAGCATAGATCTTCAACCTTATAAAAAATATTTTATTATATTCTTGTCGTAAAGTGGTCCTTAACTTATTGCATATATTGACCACCCATTAACATCAAAGGACAAATTAATATTGTGAAAAGAGACCTCTAGGAACTCCTAAACTAAGTGATCTCTTCTTTTTCTTGTGGGATTTGACCATGTGTTAACTGGAAAATTGAAATGCAACACAACTATCATTTGATGGAACTTAGATATTTTAATTGCAAGAGAGTGAACAATCCTATACCATGGT
>ML791769.1:1049506-1062925 GCA_009831015.1 Picea engelmannii | reverse complement strand
ATATATATATATATATATATATATATATATATATATATATGGGTAACGAGGTTGCTATGCAATATTTTTTTAGATGGGTGGAGTCTTACTTTCAAGTTTTAAAGGTGATGGATGTAATATTTTTGGATGTTTACCTTTGCAATAATCTAACAACAAAATATCCACTTCTATTCTCTCTATCACTCTCTGCATTAGATTACTTTGCACTTTGTGCCGAGAGTGATGGAGAAAGGGGAAGCCTTGCTTGTAGTGATATGCTACATGTATTATTATTAGGTATGTAAGCAAGGTGGATTCAAGACTATTTGACGTTATTTATCACATATGGAGGAAGAGATATAGGGTTTGTACATTTAGGAATCCATATTACTATTTAGTAAGACAAAAAAAAATAATCTGTTCATATAATATAACAATCTGTATGGAATAACATACCATATATTAATGTTCAATGTTTAATGAGAACTTAACAATGCAAGTAAGAGAGGGAGGACGCTCAAGTTTGTGTCATAATGGAAAATGAATATCAAAATCAATTTATATTTGTTGAAAAGCTGGTTGGCTAATTCTAACGTTGGAAGCATGGCATGGGAGGAAACCAACATTTCAAGGTCTCAAAAATGTTTCAATGTGAATATTTTGGCATGCATAAAATTTTCAAATCTTTTTTTAGAGGTAAAGGGTATTATGAGGAGTTCTCTTGAGTTGAAAGTGGAAGAGAAAAGAACTGGAGTCTTGTATCATTTGTGTTTACATATCTCGAAAAAAAATGTGTTTACATATCTCGAAAAAAATGTAGTCATGCATCATTTGTGTCTGCATATCTTGAAAAAAATGTAATTGGATAACTTCTTGCACATGATGTTGAAGGACTATGTTCCTTCCTGCAACAAAGTTATGGAGACCATTGAAAACATTGACTTTGATGACATTGAAATCTTGGTCATGGTATCCCAATGGGTAAAAGAAACCAAGAAGTTGATGGAGGATCAAAAGGAGAGGGAGACATGCATCACAATAAAAATGTTCTCAACGCGAAGGCATAGACATGGATGAATACAAATGAAAAAACTTACAAAGGCATGTAATGTAATGGATCTAAGATCTGGAAATTGTAGGAGGATGGATTTTGTGAGATGCAAAGAGAACAAATGTTCGAAGAATATAACAGTGTGATAACATTGAGTCAGTGTGGTTGTGGAATAGATACAGGGAACCATGCCATGAGGTGGTAGTGATGATGATAAATGCAGTGAAAGAGGAGGAGATGTGGGATGATCACAGTAAACCAACAATCAACAATCGTTTAATGGATCTGGATGGCCTTGAGCAAAATAACAATTGACAAAACAATATGAATGAGAAAAGGGAATGCTTATGACCTAAATAGTTTCTCTTTTATATATTTATGTGGGCCTAATGGTTAAGAACATGTGTTTCCTCTTAAGAGGTCACATGTTCAAATCCAGAGGGGAGTAGGGTATGTATACCTTCGTAGACTTTACTAGTCAAATCGTTGAGCAGAGATTTGGTGTGCTGGCTTAGCCGTGACCTTAAAAATAGATTATTATTATTTCCCTTTTATATAGTGATATATAAAATACTCCTTTCTCTTTGATAAGTTTTAACTTTTTCTCTTGTTAATTTTAATTATAAATATGATGTGTTGAGTAAATGACATACTACTAATACGTTTGTTTTTTCATTTTCATTTTCTAATTCGTTCTCATCTTAAAGAGATACAACTTAAATTTTATAATGTTATGTTATTTTGTGTTATTCTCTACATATGACATTTGAATTGTTATTAGCTTGGGAAATAATATATCCATTTTCATTTTCTAAGGTGAAACTTCATATTATTAAAAATTTTAAATTCATTATAATAATAAATATTATTTATTAGTTCTTAACCTTTGGGGTGGAGATTAAGGTAATTGATTTATTATCTTCTTATTAGTTTGGCACGAAAATCAATGGCTTCTCACTGTTTTAATCTTAAAGTTTTATATAATTCATATGATTTAAATTGACATTTCATTCACTTTATCCCTAAGTTTTGAGGTTTCTCTCTTTTGGCCTTTTTTCGAGGCAAATCTAGACAATATCTTAGTTTATCTTGCTTTTCATGCACACATTTAGGTAGTGTTTTTTCCCGAACAAAATAATGTTCGGAAATGAGTCTAACATTACTTCTTCACATTAAATGTTTGTTGTAATACATAGTTCATAGACCTTGCCTCATTTTTTATTGTTTTGATCTACCGTTGCCACCTACACCAGCATGCAAACCAACACCAACACACAAACGTGTTGCTTTTCCATCCTTTAGAAAAACACCTACACCAGCGGGTTGTTACCTAGGCCTCTATTGTCACTGGTTTCGTACTAACATGCTTGTTTTTCCACCGTTGCCAAGTTCCGATATGGAAGGTCTAGATCATGTTTTTACCTCCCTTGTGCAGCTTCCATAATTGCTCTCAAACTTGTTGGTGGCTCTCATACTTATTGGTGCACCACTTTTTTTGCGTAGCCTCCATAATTTCTCTCAATCTTGCTAGTGGAGCCTCTATAATTTCTATCATACTTGTTGGTGTAGCCTCCAAAGTTTTCACAATTTCTCTCAGACTTGTTTGCTCATGTGTGTTAGCTTCAACAGAAAGGGAATCTCTCCCCCGATCCATTCAATATGCTAGACATTCTTCTATCTGAATCAACGGTTGAAAGATAAGACAATTTTCATGCTATATGGTAAATTATATAAATTATTCTTAAATTCATTGTTTCCTTTTATAGTCATAGTTTTCTGGAATAAAATAATAGAAAAATATTTGAATGACTTACAATTGCTTCTCCAACAATAAGTATATCATAAGAGGTTATACATCTGCTAATCATGAGGCTATTCATGTGTTGAGGCGGTCAAATCATGGAGGTAAGCAAGATTTGATATTAATCTACTGACTAATGTTGTTGAGGCGGTCGAGTCACAGAGGTAAGAAATATTTGATGAATAATTGAATGAATTTCTTCACAAAGGTGGTGAAGCAGATAAGCGGTGGCTTAGAGAAGCTTGTTGTATTGTTGTAGAAGCCATTGACTGGCTCTCAAAACCTACACAAATTTCTCATTAAGCTTCAACACATTTCATTGAATAGAGCATAATATTAATGGGGTTCTTACATTTGTGTGGGATGATTCCATTTAAAAAAAGGGATCTCTACATCGAAATATTCTAAATAGGATTTTCTCTTAACTGGATTATGAATAGTAATTGTAATGAACTAGATTCAAATTTTTCTTTTTTAACAATCATTATGCCAAGGTTCTATTTTTGGACATAGATCTAGCATGAGTCATACTTGAACTTCCTCGGAAAATTCATGGGCAACATAAGAAAACTGCTTTATGGTTGAAGTGATGGGCTCTCGAGATTTGACTAGTAAAGTCTACGAAGGTATACATACCCTACCCCCTCTGGATACCCTACCCCCTCTGGATTTGAACCTGTGACCTCTTAAGAGGAAACACATGTTCTTAACCATTAGGCCCACTTAGGCTGTATACCTACCAGTAGGAGCACTTCTAAGCCCAGATAAAACAGTCTGAAAGACCTGCCCACCTGACATACGTCCGAGCTCAAGCTCACTCTGCGAACCTACAATTTTTAATCACGCTATGTAATGCAAAACTTGTTGTCTCATCCTATGGATTTTTTACCGACTTATTTTGCATACAGAATAGAAGTAGAGATAACAGTACCACTCAATGTCCTGATAACATAAAATCAAAGAAAATGGGGCCTTTCTAGATCAACAAATTTTATTAATCGGGTAAATTTATTTCACCGTCTCTTCTGAAATATTGGTTCATCTCTTCTCAAATATTGGTTTATCAAATATCTTGTGGGCATGCACCATGTCAAGAGGTACAATCATACAACCATGAAACCAACAACTCGGCCCTGATGTTGGCATGGCATTTTGGTCTAGCTGAGCTCATGGTATGAAAGATAGAGAGTGACTTCGCTAATGATTTCCCAACATTACGAGGAGTAATGGCATTCTGGCCCAGCTAAGCAACAATGGTTTTTCCATGCAATGAAGATATCGATCTCTTCACCCAGGAGCATGAGATTCACACTAATGCATTCCTTCAAATTTTAAGGAAATGAAAGGTTTAATTCACCAGTGCATTTCCAATTTATAGCAGAAACAAGAAATTACATGTGTGGAAGAGAGTAACGTATCTAATGCGTGCATCTCTAGCGTCCACAAGACATTACACTGCTAATGACTTAAAAAAAAGTTATTTTGATTCCCTCCAGAGGTGAAAGAAAATGTTGCATTGATTACTCCACTAAATATGAACACCCATATTAACACAATACCACTTTAATAAAAGATACTATTAATAGAAATCAATTTTAATTAAAGTGAAATGGTTAGGTGGTGGTTTTTTTTTTTTTCCGTTCCATGTATGTGTGAGGGAAGGGAAAACAACAACAC
This sequence comes from Picea engelmannii, assembly GCA_009831015.1. Taxonomy (NCBI): domain Eukaryota; kingdom Viridiplantae; phylum Streptophyta; class Pinopsida; order Pinales; family Pinaceae; genus Picea; species Picea engelmannii. The sequence goes on along the minus strand of ML791769.1, from coordinate 1,058,417 downwards.
AAAAAATCATATAATAGTGATTTGGAAAAAGAGGGAACAAACCTCTACATAGGCACTACTTCCTGTATGTTGGATCACACTTTTGATGTGATTATCAATAGTCTTGTCAACACATTTTTGAATAGTTCCAGAAAAACTTATATTAGGTCGTAGCTCTAGTGACTTGAGGAACTAACTTGTTACTGGGCATGTGGGGTCACGACCTTGCNTTTTGATTCCCTCCAGAGGTGAAAGAAAATGTTGCATTGATTACTCCACTAAATATGAACACCCATATTAACACAATACCACTTTAATAAAAGATACTATTAATAGAAATCAATTTTAATTAAAGTGAAATGGTTAGGTGGTGGTTTTTTTTTTTTTCCGTTCCATGTATGTGTGAGGGAAGGGAAAACAACAACACAAAAAATCATATAATAGTGATTTGGAAAAAGAGGGAACAAACCTCTACATAGGCACTACTTCCTGTATGTTGGATCACACTTTTGATGTGATTATCAATAGTCTTGTCAACACATTTTTGAATAGTTCCAGAAAAACTTATATTAGGTCGTAGCTCTAGTGACTTGAGGAACTAACTTGTTACTGGGCATGTGGGGTCACGACCTTGCTCTCTATAGTGTGTAAACCAATATTGTATAACACCGTGCTCATATGTTTAAGAGGGTTCAAGAACTACATGTTTTTTCGTACCTTTCTTCCTCAGACAATTTCCTTTTAATTTGTAACGTCCCCAACCACCCAAGATGGGCCATGTCACACAATCTCAACTTCTGTGACTCCAAATCAACCATACTGTAACATCACCCAACATACTACCAAACAATGCTACTCCAAAAATCCACTGTGCATATTCTAGACTAAACCCTAGTTTGCATAGTATCACTTGAAGTAACGCGCTCAACCTCAAGCTAAGTCGTGTTACACTAACTTTCTCCATTTAACACAACTTTAAGCAGCGTAAGTAAATAAAAACAATTGTTCACGAGTATACTAATCACACAACACTACCGTACGCACAACCATCCTAGTGTCACACTCAAATTCGGATTTCCTTGTGCGCAGAGTCTATTTCCTTGTACGCACACTTGAGTTCCAACCTATTGTGCACAAATGATACTTTACTGCGCACTCAGCCATTTAAACATTGCCTTAGAGACTCATGATCAATATAAAGGGATAAATTAACATGAAAAACTATCAATAATTGTCATACTCAGACACAACTAAAAATAATGACTATCAACATCACACTTACATGTGCAAACAACATTAGGCAGAATAACAACAATTACTTATATGTGACAACATACAAAAATTAAGCCAAGTAAAAAATAGATAAATAAGCACACAGTTAACAAGACAAGCACATAAAGAACACTTATCTTTTATGAAAAGTCACCAATTGTGCGCAGAACTCAGACATTCCTCCTAACCATAGACTATGTTGCTCATAATATTTTAGCAACAGGTCACCCCCGAGCTGGGGCTTAACTCCACCCGGGGAAAAAGGGTTCTTAGTGACAGGTTAAGGTCTGTTTCTAAAAAAAAATGCCCAGTCCAAGGTGCCCGCAGCTATCACACCCAAGGAAGTGTGCCCCTTATCTGCTCAACAATCTCTCGACTACCCCACTTCCCTTCCAGGGTTACTAAAAATAGGACGAACACGAAGTCTCTGGCCCCTACGACTAATGCCCAACGCACCAAGGAAAAATTCTCAACAAAACTCTCACCTGGAGAGTATGCTCACAGGCCTTGTTATCACATAGTGTTGTCAAGAGTCGTATGGGTCTGTTGTGAATACCTAAGCCTATATCCTTTCCCTGTCTTTCTCTCTTTCACGGGTCGTTTCTTAAATTTTTGCCTTCGATTGGTAAAGTAGGTTTTGTTCACCCCTTTTTGTTTAAAATACCTGGTTTTCCTTGATGTCTTACCTAAAAAAGTCTCGGCCCGAAGCCTTTCTGTTTTCCTCTAAAGATGAACACCCATCTCCTTTTGTTTCAATCACTCATCCTGTTGTTTTCCCAAGCCCCTATCCAGTCGTCCAAGTCTTTGTTTACACATGCTGCACCTGCGGACTCAAAGCACGACACTTAGAGCAGTCTGTTCTGGACCCGAATCAAGCAAAAAGGCAGGTTCAACTTTCAATGACGAGAATTCCATGTGGAGTTTATCTTAGTGGCTCGTGGGCGTTTGGAATCTTAAAGTTGCACGAAGTATAGCACCGGAACAAAAGGCCCGAAGAGAGCATGAGTTGTTGATTTTTAAAGGGATAGGTGCCAGTTGATCCAAGTGTTCGGGGAAATAAGCTTCAGGAGTTTCGAAGTGAGAAGTGTGTGGAATTCCCGAAGAGCCGAAGCCCGAATTCTCGAAATAATCTGAACCATCAAAAGCTGAGGACGCGTGGAGGCAGATCGCTTGCTTCAGAGTTCGACGCTCCGAAGAATTGTGGGAGTTAAACATTGCAAAGTGTCGAAGTGGCCAAAGTACCGAAGTGCCCGAAGTCCCGAAGGCCCGAAGTGAATCTGAGTCGTTGATCAGAAGGAGCCACATGTCAATAGATCTACAGCTCTGGGTAAAAGTGCATGGAAGAGTAAGTGAGATTTGAGCTTTGGTTTTCTCGGAGCCCGGAGACCCAAAGTCGATCTCGGCCATCCAAATCCAAAATGCCACGCGTCATCAGAGTTGTCACTCCAGGAGTTTTACTTCGGGAGTTTTAAAATGAGAAAAGAATTGAAGTCCCGAAGGCCCTAAAGTCCCGAAGAACCGAAGGTCCGAAGTCCCGAAGCCCAGAATCAGTAGGAGTCGTCCGATTCAGAGGGACGTGTGGCAGCAGATCCGAGAATTCATGGTTTCATGAATCAGAGGTTTTAGCATGGATCGCGGAATAATTTTGTGAAGGACGAAATCCTGAAGCGCCTTTGGATACGAGCACCAAGTTATGGCCTGAGATCACATGTAGGATGGAGCGATGGAGAGGAGTTGCGCCAAAGGCCAAAAGTGCCCATATTGGTCACAGAAGAAGATCTGCATGGCCTCGAGGCACTGGGATTGACTCGAAGAAGTCATGGACACCGCCTGGAACATTCATGGGTGTCAGGCCTCATCCCGATCCCGATGAAGGTAGTTAATGGAAATGGAGGCGGCAGTTGAGACCTCATCTCACCCCATAAATGGAAAGCATATTGAGAATGGTCGTGGGGGGATATTATCAATCCAAAGTTTCACGAGGGAAGGATTTTCCTGCAAAGCACATAACTAAGCCAGGCTCACGTTTGACATAAGAAGACATGCACAGGCTGATAGAGTAGGCGTCGACTGGAAACTTTGAATGCAGGGATCTAATCACATTCCTGGTGGTTGCATCATTTTTAGTATATATAGGCAGTTTTGATATTTTGTTAAGGTGGAATGGTTGAGCTAGGCTCCCTGCTATTGTAATATTTTGATGAAGAACACCGGTTCTTTGGTTATGTCTTGATTTGAGACTTATTTATTAATCTAAGTCAGCTTTCTTACTCCATCTTATTTTCCTCTGATACTGAGAGAGTTCATGATTGATTGATTCACATAGATTGTTGTGACTATACTATGATGAATGTTTGATTATAATGTTGTTATGATTTCTTTCAGTTTCCTTGAAATTTGAATCCAAGAGGATCTTGTGTTTATGTTTTTCTTCCTTAGGCTGCTGGAAGGCCTGATGTTCACAATAGACCTCTACACGTTTCTCACCATATTCATTCCTCCTACTCACCTTTACTCCAACTTACTGACTCAAGTTGATCCAAGACCTCAATTGCTTGCGCATACCAATCCATATTTCTGAGTCATTACGCTATTTTCATTGAGTCTTCTCCATTTGGCCTCTTAAAAATCATTTACATTAACTGTATATGTTGATGGGTACTAGGATTACCTTCTATGTAATCTGAGGGTGACTTATAGTGCTAACATTTCTGGCATTGTTTCTAGGGAACGAATTGAAGAAATTTCCCTGGGATAGAATGACAAAGAGATTTTGATTCTGAAGGTGCATTAGATATCAGAACCATTGAAGATTGCAGTTTTCACCCGGCGACTCCACAATCAAAGACTCCACTGGGGAGGACCCTGTTGACAGAAAAATGACCATACCGAAGGGGAAGACCAGGTATCAGTTTATGAGCTTTCTTCATGAAATCCTATTTTTCTTTATCATCTCATTTCTCTCTTTCCCTTTACATATAAAAAGGATTATCCTCTGCTTTGTCTATTCAGATGATAATATGCTTTCCTTTATTTATCCATCCTTGGAAGAAGAAGACATGCCTCTTATTGTGTTGTATATGTTGATCTTGTGTCTTCTCCTCAGCCTATTCATAAAAGTGAGATTTGTATTGGATTTCCTCATGAAATTGATCACCCTTGTAGCCTTGAGGGGGTTGAAAATGATTCAAAGCCTTATTAGATCTCATTTCCTTTCGTTATTACTGCCAAGCCTATCCATATTCTTGCTAAACCTCATATTCATCCCACTAGTTTTCAAGCTAAGATTAGAGACAAGATATTTAAAACTTTAAGGCTGCCACTTGACCTTGATCCTTATCCTCTTTATTCCTTTGAGTATCTTCCTCGATTTTATGGGGAGGATCATGTTATGGATGAGAGGCACTTGGAGGCCTTTGAGAATTTTGTTGATCAGTTTGAGATTGTTCATGAGGATGTTACCATGAGGTTGTTCTCACATTCTTTGTCTAGAGATGTTGTTGTGTGATTTAAATGTTTGGGAGCTGGTTCTATTGGTTCTTGGATCGAGCTATGAAAAGATGTTTTAAATTGTTGGGGTGAGAAAAAATCCCTTGATTAGTACTGGTTTGAGTTTAATGACTTAAGGAGAGGGGAAGAGGAAGCCTTGGATGTCTTCAAAAAGAGGTTTTACAATGTTCATCATAGTATGCCTGTGGAGATTAGACCCACAGAGACTGTTGCCAAGGTGTACTATGTCATGGATCAACATCCAGAGCTTGTCCTTCTCCTAAGAGAAAGGAAATCTTCATCCTTAAGACACATGTTTGAAGATGTTGAAGAAGCCGAAGAGAACATTACAGGGGCTTTCGTATCCAAGCATGTCCTGAAGAATTGCATGTGCATAAGAAAGAAGACTGTCAGTGTGTTTCAGATTCCGAGCAAGAAGACAATGAGTATAATTCAGATCTGGAACAACAATGAGGAAGTGGGTGTGATTCACATTTGGAATCAGATCTTTCAATAGTTGCATATTTTTCTATGGGTAGGAATGCATATCAATCTTATGATCATTTTTCAGAACATTTTGAGCATGAAGTAGTGGTTGATTGCATAGATAAATATATGTTCTTGGCTGATCATAGTTGTGATGCTTTAAATCCTGTTGTACCATTATCTTATGATCATTCTTATGAAGGAGAGACTGCAATTGTTGGTGATCAAGAGTTAGTTTCGAAAGAACAAGGAGGTCATTTATTTGCAAGCAGAGAGGCATTTACAGAGGAGTAGCTAAATGTTTGTCACGTTATTCACGATCCTATGGCCATATACATGGAGTCGTATGTTTCAGATTTTCTGAAATTTTCAAATGGAATTATTTCACCGATACTCACAGGTGAGTATGGTTTCATGAAAGATTTCCAAGACCAAACTATAGATCCTTTTCCTTTATTAATTAAGGAAAATCATTAGGTGGAAATCAACCATCCTGGACCCGCAGAAGACACAGAGAAACATGTAAAGGAGGAGCTAAGTGGGCAGTTTATCTCCTGTCCAGGACCTGTAAATGAGAAAATATCACCTGGGATCAGCCGAACCGTTTCATCTCTCTACCCACCTGAGAATATCGAATGATGGGTGAGCCACAATGAAGGACAAGATTTAATTTCTTACCAGTTGAGCTTTCCTTATTACAAATTTTGTGACCCTGTGGGGTTATATATGGAGCTGTGTTTTCCAAAAGCATTGAAGCTTGCAGAATTATTCATCTTTTCATCATTTGGGGGTATGGCCAGTGTCCCAAGCCATGTTCTCATTCTATTGTCATACCTCCCTAGATTGGTATGGATCATCTGCAGTGAAATGAAGAAGAGTTATATTACTAGACAATCTGGGTGGCTATGGTGGAATTTTTCTTTCACCTAGAGCATTGTAAAAGTCAGTTAGCCTAGGATTGTACATAGATAAGCTCCTTCTAGAGCCCATGTGTTTTTTTTTTCGTTTTAGTAGAGTAGTGTACATATCTCCCCGTTTTCTTCAGCAAAATTTTTGGGCTATAGTCCATAGCCCAACAGTTAAGGCACTAGAACTGTGCGTTCTTGGTAGCTCGCAGGGAGCATACCATCCCTTGTGTAGCCAAATGTTATCACATAGGGTTGTCAAGAGTCATATGGGTCTTTTGTAAATACCTAAGTCTGTATCCTTCCCTTTATTTCTCTCTTTCGCAGGCTGTGTCTTAAAGTTTTCCCTTTTACTGGTAAAGTTGGTTTTGTTCACCCCTTTTTGTTTAAAAGACCTGGTTTTCCTTGATGTCTTACCTAAAAAAGACTCAGCTTGAAGCCTTTATATTTTCCTCTAAAGATGAACGCCCATCTCCTTTTGCTTCAATCACTCGTCCTATTATTTTCCCAAGCCCCTATCTAGTCATCCAAGTCTTTGTTTACACAAGTCGCAACCACGGGCTCAAAGCGCGACACTCAGAGCAGTCCCTTCTGGACCTGAATCAAGCAAAAATGAAGGTTCATCTTTCAACGATGGGAATTCCATGTGGAGTTGATATTAGCGGCTCGTGGGCATTCGAAATCTTAATGTTGCACGAAGTATAGTATCGGAGCAAAAGGCCCGAAGAGAGCATGAGTCGTTGATCTTTAAAGGAACAGGTGGCAGTTGATCCAAGTGTTCGGGGAAATAAGCTTAAGGATTTTTGAATTGAGAAGTGTGTGGAATTCCTGAAGAGCCGAAGCCCGAATTCATGAAATAATCTGAGCCATCAAAAGATGAGGATGCATGGAGGTAGATCCCTCGCTTTAGAGTTCGACGCTCCGGATAATTGTGGGAGTTAAACATTGCAAAGTGCTGAAGTGGCCAAAGTCCTGAAGTGCTTGAAGTCTCGAAGTGAATCTGAGCCATTAATCAGCAAGAACCACGTGTCAATAGATCGACAGCTCTGGGTAAAAGCGCATGGAAGACTAAGCGAGATTTGAGCTTTGGTTTTCCCGGAGTCGGGAGACCCAAAGTGGATCTCGACCGTCCAAATCTAGAATGCCACGCATCATTAGAGTTGTCACTCCGGGAGTCTTACTTCGAGAGTTTTAAAATGAGAAAAGCATCGAAGTCCCGAAGGCCCCGAAGTCTCGAAGACCCGAAGGTCTGAAGTCCTGAAGCCCGAAATCAGCAGGAGTCGTCTGATTCAGAGGGACGCATGGCACCAGATCCGAGAATTCTCAGTTTCACGAATCAAAGGTTTTCGCATGGAGCAAAGCATAAGTTTGTGAAGGACAAAATCCTGAAGCACCTTTGGATATGAGCGCCAAGTTATGGCCCGAGGTCGCATGCAGGATGGAGCGATGGAGAGGATTTGCACCAAAGGCCGAAAGTGCCTGTATTGGTCACACAAGAAGATCTGCATGGCCTCGAGGTACTGGGATTGACTCGAAGAAGTCATGGGCACTGCTGATTAGGGGATCAAATTTTGCTCAAAAATTCAAAGTGCTCGTAATCGCTTCAAACCGGACGAGAGCGTAGGTCTCGTCGTTGCAAACCCAATGCAATTTGTTTCATCTCAAACAGACGTCGGGAGCGAGAGATATAGTGATCTGTTCATTAAGTCAAACAGGCAAAAATTTTGGTGCTGACTGTACAGTCTGTACAGTCCGTACATGCTTACGTGGCAGGGTCATACAGACCATACGATGATGTGGCAACTGATGACGTGGAATAATCCGGTTGGATGTTGAAGACGAATGATGTGTTGACACGTGGAATTTTGTTGGTCAATGATTGGGTGCCACATGGCCCAATCATGGGCTGCCACGTGGCACCCCGGAATTGGTTGGTTGTATGTTAATAAAATGTATTGGAGTCTGTGGGGTTCGACCCCCGGACCTTCCCCCGGCGTAAGGTTTAACAATGGTCGCCCTACCAACAAGCCATCAATTGGTTCTTATTTATTATATGGTTTCAACAATATTTAAGTTTGATCATTGTATAAAACGGAAAGGGGGTCGGGCCGGGGCGTAGCCCCGACCCGTGGTTTCATTACATTACATATAACTGTGGTATAATATATATGGCGCGGGGTTTTAATACAAAATCGTGGTTTGGTTATATAATATATAACCATTGTTTATATACGGGAGTTACATTGCAACGGGCCCAGCCCGCGGTCACATATCTATTGCATATGACCCTTATGCTATACGGAAGTTTGCGCGCGGGAATTTTGAACGGTTGGCACGGTTTTGACCGTTAGCCACTTTTTGCGATACGAGTTGGTCGTATGACCCATATGCCCAGGTGCCTAGGCGGTTAGGGGCTGGCGCGCCCTTAACCGTCCTACGGTTTGCACCGTTGGCGTGGTTGTGCCCGGTGCTGGGTTTTCACGCTTAAATTTGCGTGTGAGCCAAGTTCAAACAAGAAGGGTGCATTTTGTAGATGCAGAGACAGTAAGCTTGAAGAGGGAGACTTCCAAGAGGCCTAACTTCTTCGTTTTTCGACCGATTGAGGTGCCGAAAGAGCCCAGACAAGGGTTTTTGGATGCTCTGAAGCCATTGGAGCAGTCGGTTTGTCAGTTTGAGCATTGTAAGACATGTTTTTGAGCACTTTGATCAATTAATAATAATGATCCATTGGAAGCTGGACTAGGAGATGTAGCCCAAGAGAGGGGTGAACTCCTTTATCA